>ML797475.1:146601-173734 GCA_009831015.1 Picea engelmannii
TGACTTCCAAAGGTAGCTACAGCTTCCAAATGTAAAGGGAGGGATAAACCTCCAAGAGGAAGATAAAATCCTCAAATATCAAGAGAGAGTTGAACTCTCCATCCTTTCCCCTTCCTTCCATGCAAGAATATATGAGAGATAATAAAACTTTACATTAAATCATCACCATCAACCAATCATCACATAAAACTTGATAATGCTTCCTGAGACTTCTTCAATTTATGCAATTCTTCAATTCTTGGAGTACTATGATCCTGTATATAATATTACTCAATGTATTCTCTGAAACTCCTCCAATTTTCACTCCTTGAATCCTCTCCAAAAAGAGGTTATATAAAGAATGGTAGACTTTATTCAATTCTGGTCTATTCAGGAGAGTGAAATTGCACAGAATGTCCCGCGCTCAATAATTAACATCTGATTATGAAACTCCCACACAAGAAACTAAAGTTTTTACTCTTTCCAATGAAATTTGTCCCACTTCATTTGGATTTTCGATGAAGAAGTTATGACTATTTTACCCAGGAAACCTGTTTATTGACTAGCTTCAGGACTGGTCACAGACCCTATCTTCCGCAGAGTGTATCTCCATAATTATAGAGAATCAAGAGCTGAACTTTTTACCAAAGTTACCTTGATATGTCTTCTCAATACCATAGTGATTTCACCATTTGAATCGTTCTATAAAAAAAGTTATAACAAAAATGGTAAGATGACCTAAAAATAACATACCTTAGAACACAACACTAAAAAACTTCATCCTCCCTTGAAATCCGGCCTTCTTTACTTCTTATTTCCTCTGAAATTCGACTTGGATTAAATGAATGTATAATGATGTTTATTTATACCATTTATGTCACTTCCTTTTAACATTAGGGCTGACCTGACACTTTTTTATTTTGTAATTCTTTTCTTTAATTATCTTCAAGGCCTACATGTACTTCCTTCTTCAATTCACTTTGTCATCTTCAAAAATTCATTTCTCCTCAACCATGAGGATCCACGTGATGTGCCACATACCACTGGAAACAACATGATGTATACTATCCATTCATGGGTGTTGTATATGCATGTGCATTGTCCTTCATGCCCAAATACATTTATCAATCTTGCGGTCCAAAACCCATGACTAGGGTTGACATCAATGACAACAACCAATCTTCCAACATGACTTTGACTTGAGCACTCCACCTTGCCCCTAGATTATTGTTTGTGTTTCAATTTGGACATCTACATGATCTTAATTGGAAAGCTTACACAATGATGTGAAAGGTAAAAACCCTGTTAATATGATAAATATTGTTTTTAGGTTCATGTGGTGTGAGTTTTCATAATTGTTTTCCGGATTATCCACAGTGAAATTGCTCATATGAGGATCATGTTTGTTGAGCTAACATATGTTTGGCCTTCGTTAAGGCTGTTTGTTTTAACTAATAAAGTCCAATATAGTTGAATGGACCTATTATGTGAATGTTGTTATTTTTAGCAAAGCTAATTCTTTACTTGGTGGTGTTCTTGAGATTTTTTGTTGCTACAGTGATGATAGACATACACAGACACACTTTTGTTGTACAAAGCATTTTTGACATGTTTAGTTTTGCTCCTTGTTATCTACTGACTAAATAATATTAACAACAACTATTGGCTACATGTTTCATTTCATTCATATGTTGGATTACTGAGAGGTGGGGGGTGAATCAGTAACAAAGCAATTTAATCCTTTTTAACCATAAAATGCAAGTGTTATATCAATGTAGCATTATCATTCAATAGTTGCAGAGTAAATAAACAATGAACAAATGAGCAATCATACACATACACAGTACACCAATGTTTTTACGTGAAAACTCAAAGCCTGAAAAAACCACAGAATTTTTTTTCTTATATGTCTTTAAGAATTACATTCATTGGAAGTACCAACTTCCTTTGTTTTCCAGCTACAACTGGAAGGAGGCTCCAACCTCGTAGTTTCACAGGCTACAACCTCGGGGAAGCTCCAACTCCCCAATTCTCTGGCTACAACCAGAAGGAGGCTACAACCCCCTATGTTCACCAGCTACAACCACATGTCTTTGCCCCGTCCAACCACCCTGATGTAGAAGTAGAATGATAGAACCATTGTCACACTATCATTGTGATATATACTATTGTAAACCTGTACCAATCAACCTGCACCAAACAACTTATAATCAACATGTACCATAAACAACCTGTAATCAATCTGTACCATAAACAAGTCCATCAACCATGCACCAACCTGTACCATTAATGAGTGCATCAACCATGCACCAAATGTGTACCAATCATGCATCAAATACACATAAACTATGACTCATCAATATGTACCAACATCATCAACTATACACCTCATATATGTACCAACTCATCAACTACTTGTCTCAACCATGTGCCTTAACCAAAATCCGTCATCAATTTTATCATCCAAATCTGATTTGTAACTCTATAATAGACCTAGTGTATATAATCACATACCTACAAACCTTCCTTAACTTTAACAACAAGAGACTAGCATTTTCATTAAACTTTACTTTAGTCTCACATGACTAATTTTGGATTAGTCAACAACCCTAACTTGAAATAATCATAACTATGTACATGTAATGAATAAAGATCTAAAAATAGTACACAATGTTCTTCAATGTCTTTTATGGAATCCGTCCAAGTTTCACTACTTGAAACTTCTCATAAAAATAGTTATAGCAAAAATAGCATACCTTGTTGAATTATGGATTATTCTAGAGAGATCTTGTAGAGCGTGCCCCACATAGAATATTTGTTGTATGGATCTGAAAATGGTACACAAAATACTATAGACTGTACTCTAACCAATACATTTGGTCTTACTGAATTTGGATCTGTTATGAAGAAGTTATGACATTTTTACCCGAAAAACATGTTTTAGACTAGTTTCATGACTAACCACAAACCCTATTTTCCACGGAGTGTAACTCCAAAAATACAACAACCCACAAGCTGAAATTTTTATCACAACTACTTGGATATGTTTCCTTAACAACCTCTAGATTTCGCGGTCTGAATCATTCTAGAAAAAAAAATTATTGTGAAAATGGTGAGATGACCTGTAAATAACATACCTTAGAAAGCATCATCAAAAGAATTTATCCTCCCTTGAATTTCGGTCTTCTTTACTTCATCTTCCCTCTGAAGTTCACCTTAGGTATCCTTTGGTTACCTCAGTCACTTATAGATATTCAATATGCTCAGGTGTAATTAAAATGAGAGACCCTTGCCTCTTATTTTTACTTTTATGTAGCTTCCTCAGGGGGTTACCTTCTAACCATCTTAAACCACTTTCCTTATTTTAGGGCAAACGTCCCACTTCTAACCACTTGTCCACTTAGTAATTTCTCCATTAAATTTATTATTTAAATAATTTCTTTTGTATCCACTTTGACTTATAGTACACTCATCACTTTACTTTATTATTTAAATAATTTTTTCTTTGCAACCACTTTGACTACTTTGACCTTTTGGGGCTTCTAGATGACTCATGAGGGTTCTCCAACTTCACATGGCCATAACTCTCTAACCGCGAGGAGTTATGTGACGTTCCACATACCACAAAAAATGGCATGAGATGTATTAACCATCTAGAATAGTCTTATTTAAATAATTTCTTTTTTCAACCACTTTGACTACTTTGACCTTTTGGGGCTTCTAGATGACTCATGAGGGTTCTCCAACTTCACATGGCCATAACTCTCTAACCGCGAGGAGTTATGTGACGTTCCACATACCACAAAAAATGACATGACATGTATTAACCATCTAGAATAGTCTTATTTAAATAAATAAAAAATTCAATCACTTTGACTACTTTGACCTTTTGGGGCTTCTAGATGACTCATGAGGGTTCTCCAACTTCACATGGCCATAACTCTCTAACCGTGAGGAGTTATGTGACGGTCCACATGCCACCGAAAATGGCATGACATGTATTATCCATCTAGAATAGTTTTAAGTTCAAATACATTAAAACTCATACCATTATACATCGAACAAACTTGGGTCCATTACTCAAACCTTTGTGTTACCAGAATTCACTATCGGACTTTCTTCAAGGGTTGACATCAATGACAACCAACCCAAATTATCAACAATCTCCCCCTTTGGAATTGATGGCAACACTCTGATGCAATACTTAAGTCATATCACTCATGTTCCCCTTGTAACCATCACTCACCTTGAAATCATGTCTCTGTGCTATTTTCTCCAAGAATTTACCTTTGCATCTGATAAATCTCTCCCCCTTTGTCATCAATGGCAAATGTATCTTTCCATTCGGGGTTGCTCTCCCTGACTGAACTCTTCCTGAAACTAACCTCCCAACCTGAATTTTCCTCTTTATGGTGCATCCTCGTGTAAATCTAAGACATATAAGATAGGCATTCATTTTGGAGTAGAAATTACTCCGAGTCTCTGGCGAAGATACTCAAAGGCTTCCCGTGGAAGCGGTTTTGTAAAGATGTTTGTCACTTGTTCTTTTGTGCTCACATATTCAACTCTGATGTTATTCTTTGCAACTTGTTCCCATAGAAAGTAATACTTGATTGGAATGTGCTTCATCTTGGAGTGTATCATCGGGTTCTTTGAGATATTGATGGTGCTTGTATTATCACAATAGATTGGAATGGGCTCATCATACTCAACCTATATATCTGTCAGAGTTTGTTTCATCCATAGAACATGTATACAACATCATGATGTTGCAATATACTCTTCTTTGGATGTAGATAAAGATACTGATGATTGTTTCTTGCTTAGCTAAGATATTAAACACTCACCCAAGTAGAATGTTACTCCATTGGTGCTTCATCGGTCATCAATGCAACTTGTCCAATCTCAATCTGTGTAGGTAATAAGTGATAGATCCTTTCCTTTTGGATACCATAATCCAAACTCTTATGTTCCTTTGAGATATATGAAAATCCTCTTCTAATCTAGATTTTATGAGCATAACGAAATGACTACAGATTATTAACAGGTGTTTAACAAAAAATAACAGATATACAATAAAATTGATTTTCTATTCAATAAGAAAATAAGCTTAAACTGTAAAATGCAGCAGAAACAAGCTTGTTGGAATAGTGGCGGCTTATCTCTGAGAAGAGATGTGACGGTTGCGCTCATTCGCAAGAAGATGATTAAAATGAGGCTCTGAAATACTTTTTACAATAAACAGGAATGCCAAAAACCCTAGACATCCAAAAACCTAACCTTAGGAGATGAAGCGTCAAAAGTCATGTGGGTCGTCTGGGTAAGTTAGTACATCAACTTCCAGGGGTCGTAACTTTTGCATACGATATTTGTTTTAGGCGTGTGATAGCTCGTTGGAAAGGTATCATCGAGGAGATTCATTTTGGGGGATCAATCATGTCTTTAGACATATTTGAGAATCTCAATCCCGAAAAACCTTCATTTAGGCCCTCAAAATGGCCCCAGAAGTTAAAATTGCTAAAAATAGTAAATTGCCAAAATTTCCAGAAAACTGTTTTGAGCTAGTTGGAAAAGGTGGGTGGCCACTGATATCCACCTAGATCAATTCTCCCTCCTTAGAAATAAATTTTCTCCATTGCGTTAAATTCCCCCATCAGATGAGGAAATTTCTGCTGAATTTGGCCCCGAGTGAGCCACTTGCCTTAGTGCAGGAGCTGCCCTGCTTTGACGACTCGATAAATTTGGATCATTTGTTGTCGATTTCCCTTGATCTATATGTCCACAATATGATCACTAGATGCCTGTTGTATGCAGACGAGGTTGATCTCTGTTGGTGTCAGTTGTTCTGCTACGTCTGAGGTGTCCAATAATGGTGGGAAATAAGGGCGAAGGAGATCCACGTTGAACACTGGGTGCAGACCAAGGAAAGGAGGAATGTTGATTGCAAAATAATTATCCCCTACAGGCTTGGTGATGGTGTACGACCCATAATGGAGTGGACGAAGCTTTCGATGGGGTCCTTTAAGGCATTCTTTCTGCAAGTGCAACCAAAATTTTTTGCCCATCTAAAACTTATGTGGCACCCAATGTTGATCATGGCACTACTTGTACTTGTCATTGGACTTATGTAAGATATCCTGAACCTGTTGGTGAATGTACTGGATACGCTCAATGAACCAAGTGGCTTTTTCAGCTTCAGTTGGAGCAGGAGATGAGTCGATTGAGGTAACCACAAGGGGAAGTGCAACATCTATGGGACCCAATAGTTGGAATCCCAACCCCACCTAAAAGGGGTTGTGGTCGATTGAGCTATGTAGGGCTTGGTTGTAGCTATGTTGGACATAGGGAAGGCTCTCATCCCATGTGTGAGGGTGCTTTGAATTATACATGCGAAGGATATGCACAATCATTCGATTTACGACCTCGGTTTGGTCATCTGTCCGGGGGTGGAAGGTCGTGGGTTTGGTGAGCTTGGTGTCCAGCAGTGACCACAGGCTCGACCAGAATGTGTTGAGAAATTGACTATCCCGATCTAAGACAATGGTTTGTGGGATTCCAAAATGTACCCAGACTCATTCAAAGAAGATCTTGGCAATGGTCTCTATTGTGATGTTCTTCTTGCAGGCAACCAGAATCGCCATCTTAGAAAAACCATCAACAACCACAAAAACACAGTCATTTCCCCACTTTGTAGATGCGAGACCCGACATGTAGTCCATTGAGATGGATTCCCATGGCCTGTCAGGAGTAGGAAGAGGGGTGTACAAGGCATGTTTCTTAGTTGTCGGTTTGGCAATAACGCAGGCAGTGTAGGACCTGATATGCTTGTTGACCTCATGTCAAAGTTCTCGCCATTAGAAATGTTTCTGTAGCATTGTCACTATCTTTTCGACGCCGAAGTGTCCTGCCACCCGACTTTAGTGGGCTTCTCAAATCGGCTTCGCTCGCTCGCTTCATGGAACACAGATATGGCCTAGACGACACAACAACCCATCATGAATATGAAAATTATCAACAATTGCATTTGCACCCAACATTTAGTAGGCAGTGGTGTTGGCCCTTGACCAAGTTTTGGGAGATCCTTGGTCAAGTTGACCTATTTTGGGACTTAGACAACCTGTTGAAGACAAAGCGCAAGACGAAGAAGAGATCGCAAGATCTCAACCCCTTTTTGGGTCCTTTTTTGGATTTGGGAATATGTAACGAGAATGGGATGTCGACCCATGGGTTTACCCATGTTTAGGCCTATTTTGTAAAGTATAAATAGATGTCTAGGCAATGTAAGGAGGGGAGAATAGGCATCTATGTGATGTGAGGTCAATAAGCTAAGTGCTAAGTGTAAGTATGGTTTGTAAATGCTCTGTGCATATTGTGAGAAACTTGTAGAGCTAAGTGCAAGTGGTTGTAACAGACTGTGAAAATCTTGGTGCTAGACCTAGCTCGGGGAAGGAGGATCTAGCGAGGTGTGCGCTGATCTCATGTCCTATGCAGAGTAGGGTTTTTGTGGCTCTATACATGTAGATGATTGATTGAAGATAATAAATAAGAAGAGTTGGTGGACATAGCCCCAAGGTGGGGGTGAACCACGTAAATACTATGTTATTTTGCTTTGTGTGATGTTCTGATGTATTCATGTGTTATTTTCTAAGTGTTTGATATATATAGATAGATAGATCTATTTATGCTTTGTACTTATGATGAATCTAGATGCTAGATCTGATATAGGTGAATGTGCTTAGTGCTTGAATATGCTAGATCTGATCCATTTATTCATGCTAAGTGCTTAAATACTTTAGATCTGGGTCAATGTTTTGATGCTCTATTTTATCTGCGAAGTAGATATTGGGTAAATAATGATGAACTAACGGTGTCAAGTGCTCTATTAAGTATTGTAATCATAGATCTGTGTCCCAGCTAAGGTTGCATACACCTGAGTCCTGCAACCACCCATGCCTCTACCTCGGGTGAGACTTCATCTGCTTCGCAAGTGTTTTCGAAAGGGTCGGTAGTTAGGGTTTTGTTGGTGTGTTGTTGTAGCGTTGAACCTTGGTTCTGCCCCTGTGCCAACAAATGGTTCCATTGTCGGGACCTGAAACTATGATTGCTGGGAACTGAGGAAGAAGAAGTTTTGTGCAAAGATCTGACATGAAATCTTTGTGCGTAGATCTGTTTCTCTTGTGCGTAGTACTCTACTTAGTTTGACAAGCTTTGTGCCAGGAAAATGAGTCCAATCTAAAGAAAAGAGGTAATATCTAAAAGCTTTGTGCTCTGTGAAAGGAAACAATGAGACTTATTGATTAAAAGAGGTAAGCTCTAGAAGCTTTGTGCTCTGATAAAGGTAAGAATATTGAAAATTTCTAGATATGAAAGCTTTGTTCTCTGTAGAAGTAAGATAAGTGGAAATTTTTGTTTCAAAAATATAAATCTAGGTATGTTTGATAGATTATGTCCTAGCTTGAAAACTAGGGTATTAATAGATGAAGGAAGATTTGATATGAGTAGATATAATAAGAATAGTGAAAAATATGTTATACCTACGCATAGAAAGAATGTTTGGACTAATAAGTGTATGCAGAACCCTTGAAAGAAATGTTTGCAGGTTAGCTACCATGATGCTAGTGCGCAATACAAGAAAGGATGGGGATCATTTAAAAGAAAGAGAGGATTAACCCTCTGTTATAGTTGCATAAAACCGGGACATCTTGCTAAGGAATGCCCTAGGAGAAGACCTAGTTGTCTTTGTTGCAAAGCTATGGACCATGAAGTATTGGATTGTCCTAGAATGATTGTTAAGCTTGAAGAAATGAACATGAGACAAGAAAACCCTAAGGCAGATCCGGAAACTAAGATTATGACAGAACCCCAGAAAGAATCAGAGAAAGTATTACTACAGATGAAAGAAACCCTGAATGAACTCCGACATGTCATATTATCAGAGATCTTCAAAGAAAAAGAATGTCTTGAAGCAAGAATAGGAGACTTCAACATTGACTGTGTTCTAGATGATGAAACATAGGTGAATATCATGACAGAGAGCACTTGGGAAGCTATAGGGAGACCTCCTATGATTCCTTCATTAGGAGGAATAGGACTATTCAAAGGAAAGTTGATAAACCTATGTGGAAAGCTCACTCGGATACCTATCAATGCCAATGGAACTTCGACAGAGGAAGATTTTGAGATTATTAAATTTATTGAGAACAGTGCCCCATTTACCATGCTACTAGGAAAACCTTGGATTGAAAGAGATCAGACCAAAAGGCAAGAAGAAAAAGAAGTTTTAGAGCAGAAGAAGCAAGAGTTAAAAGAATTCATGACTAGAAGGATCGCACACTTGATTGAAGAACAAAAGAACATATCGAAGCTATTTAATACCAGAGACCTATATGTCGAAGTTGCAAGAACACTAGAAGACCCACAGAAGAATGAAGTACCTATTCCAGATAAAGAAGAAGGATCACCCTCGAATCTTAGGAAAGAATCTCAACATCACGAAGTAACTATGCCAAAAGAAGATAAGAACCAGAATGGAAAAAGGCATACCGAGACGAAGCTCATTGGGAAGAAGGCTAGAAAGTTAAGTAGGAAGAGAGCTAAGAACGACAAGTTGCAGAAGGGTCCAGAGGGAACCTCGTAGAAGAAAAATTTGCAAAATTGGAGATTCTTCAGAATATCAAAATAGCGACACATGGCACTTCGTCATGGCGAAGAAATATAGTCGTTGGGGACATTATAACCATTAGACCAATGCTTCGAATGGGTAGAAAGACATTTATGGATAGACAACTCGCCATTCGATTGTTGGGACCGAGCCATAACAGACAGAACAGAGTTAATGAAGGCTTCATACCCATTGTCGAGTTACCTATTTACCCCATCGCGCCATGCACCGAGAACACTTTTTCCAATTGAGAATTTGAGTCTGCATGTTAAGGTCCTAACCTGCACATAGGTAGATCAATGTATTCAGATGTAATAAAGGTCAATATTAATAAGGCCTTTCAATAAAATAGAATAAGGTGGATGTAAGAAGACCTAATAGAAGCTTCCGCTTCTAGAAGGATCTTCCTCTTGATGCTTCTCTTAATAGACATATTTAGTATAAATAAGGGTCGAGGGTATGAAAACCCTAGCTTGGAGATTATTGTAACAGAGCACTGCTCGATTGGAGGTTGCCCCCTCGAAGAGGTCTGTGAACATTGCTTTCTGAATCAAAGTGTTATTTCTATTGTTGTTCTTATATTATTTCTGTGTTATTGTGAAGATTATGTTGGATATTTTACTGTTATTCTGCCATTTCTAGCATCTTATTTTTGTTCTGCATATTTTATATATCTGGTATCTTGCACCGAAGACTAATTTCATTTTGCACAGTGATCATCGTGCTCTTGCTCTCTATCCCATTACTGTGTCTAAGTTACTACCTGAACCCGAGATTGTTAACCCCGAGTGTGTATGTCGGATGAGTTGAGAGTTGTAGAGAAAGATGTTGAAGAAGTTCTAATCGACCTCATGACTGCGAGAGTCATGTCGATGTATACAGGTGTATAAGCATCATCGACGAGAGGTCTACCAGCCTCTCCGTCCACTGCTCGTGTAGCCGGACCATCCTGACCATTAGATGAAAAACGAACCGAGCACAGGTATGATCTAGCGAATGCCAAATTGATCCCGACCATATTACCCGCCCATATTCCACCTCTGAGTGGCTCAGTAAATTGAGACCGTGTTCTCAGAGATTTCAAATACACCTTAGTTATGGCGTACCTCCTGAAGGGGATACACGCAGTTTGAGTAGACCAAGATAAAATTGCAACGTTGAAGTTTAGTGACTTAAACCTTGGAGATCGCAAAGTCTATAACATGCTTGCCCCACATAAGTACCTGACTAGAACTAAGGGGAATAATTTGAATATAATCCCCCAATCGTGGACTATGAAACTCACGTAGTCCACCTTGCTAAACGTCATGAAGATTCCCCACTTCGGAAGACACCAGGAGGTGAATGCATGTGTCAAGATGTTGTTGTCTTGTTACCAGGGCGACTATTTGTGGCTAAATAGCCATATAATAGTTGATCTGACGCTGATCAATCGGATCACGAGTTTTAGTATGCAAGGACCTGATCCACAAGAGTTTTACCCCGGAAAATCCATGGATCACACCCTAGCACAGAAGATCAAGGACACTTATGGCGATGTCGATAAGGGCACACAAGGCTACAAGGTAGCTTCTATCCAGAGTGGCACAATGCATCTCGCCTGTCAATTGATTGTAGGGAAGTTAGTACGAAAGAACCGACCCACCCAAGTCACTGGTTTTGTAGTTGACCTCACAGGGATGTGCGAAGAAGGCCTTCAGATGAACTGGGCGAAGTACCTAGTGAACCAGTTGGAACTCGATTGCAGAGAAGCACAGGACCAAGGATATGAATTTCATTTTAGTTGGATCTTGATCCTTATATTTTTTATTTCCTGGGAGATGCTAGAAGGTATGACCTTCCCAGACATCGAGCCTTTTGAACCACTGACCGTGAAGTTCAATACACTGTGGTACTCAAGCGACATGAATAAACAATGGCAGTCAAATGTTGTTTTTCATACTCAGCTGAATATAGACATACAGTCTGAGCCTCGCATAACTCCAAACACTCTACACCAGTTCAAGCCTTTGATGAAGTTCAGCACAGACTGACATTTTATTTACATCACAGCGTGCATTGACAAACACAAGCAACAACTTCAACCCTACTATAAGCTGGCGGGGGAGGACTTGGAGGAGATCACAAAGGACTGGTCGACAGACCTCCTTATTCCAGCAGACACTGCGGAGATATCTGACATCGACAACCTAGAAACAACGTAGGACACACCCAGACCTAGCAAAACAAAGAAGACCGAAGAGGTCCAAGAATTAGACAACACAACCGTGAAGTTTGCTTCCATATCACCAGAGCAAGGAGGTGACAACAAAGAGTTATATGACAAAGAAGTCGAACAAAAGCAAGGAGATGAGGTTGATCCCCTGAAGAAGAGGAAAGTTTTTCCTCTGAAACCTTCCTCCCAAAAGAAATCGAAGGCCACCATGACCAAGATGCAGATCGTCCTCACCTTTGATGACTTCGACTTCCTCATAGCAGCCATGCAAGATGCTTCACTGGAAATAACAGAGAAACAAGAAGAAAAGAAAGAAGAGATATATGATCGAATAGAGACTAAACTCCGAGGGGTACAACAGGCCCTACAGTCCAATCGTGTAGTCTCCACTGCGTCAGGAGAGCTAGAATTGGGAGATGAGCCAGCTCAACTCCACCACCTAGCTGATATAGTCGAAGCTCGCCTTCGACGAGAACATGAAGAAACAACACAAGCCACCCAAACTTTGACACAAGTACGAGTACTAGTAGAGAAACATAGTGCTGCAGAAAAAGAAAATCTTTCTCTCCAAGCGAAGTTTGATGAAGAAAAAGCATAGCTACAGCAAGAAAAGGAACAGTTTCTCGCAGAGAAACTCGAAGTAAAAGAAGAGGTCAACATAGCACTTCTCTCTGTGACATTCTTAGAAATCAAGACAAAAGACCGAGTTACACAGCAGGTGAACTAGCTCGTAGATGCCATCCGACAGCTACAACAATGCATAACAGATCTGGAGCTACGCACTGTACCTGAGACCCCACAAGATGTAAGAGATCAAAGGGAAGCAACCGCCAGGAGTGCAGTTGAAAGGCTAAAGGCTCTTACCCTGGAATATATGCAACTCACTGATCGCAATGCCCAGACCTATGAACAACTCACAGAGAAACCGAAACTGAAGGCACTGGAGTTGCAGCTCCAAGAGGTGAAGTATCAAGACAAAAAGATACAGGCACAGTTGAAGTCCCTATCAGCTATGGAAAGAATGAAGTGCTCCCAAGAGCAATGCACTGCACAACAAAAAATCCATACTATCCAGAGCAGAGTTATGGAAGTAACTAAGAGGCTCCAACCCATACAAGACAAGGCCTATCAATTGTTTACATAGGTAGAAGGCCAAGGAGCAGAGCTAGAGCAGGTTGTCACTACAGTTGAACAACATCTAAAGGGACCTATCAATGATGCAGTCATCCATGAGTTCGCTGAACATGAGTCCTTAGCACAACAGCAAGTCGAAGCAGCTCGATCTAATCTTGAGGCATTCGATGCAGAGCTAGTCAGACCAGAGTGATTCGGGATGAGTCACAAGTGAGTGTTGGGGGCTTGTTGGCCCTTGACCAAGTTTTGGGAGATCCTTGGTCAAGTTGACCTATTTTTGGACTTCGACAACCTGTTGAAGATGGAACGCAAGAAGATGCAAAGATCGTAGGATCTCGGCCCCTTTTTGGATCCTTTTTGGGATTTGAGAATATGTAACAGGACTGGGATGTTGGCCCATGGGTTTACCCATGTTTAGGCCTATTTTGTAAAGTATAAATAGATGTCTAGGCAATGTAAGGAGGGGGGAATAGGCATCTATGTGATGTGAGGCCGATAAGCTAAGTGTTAAGTGCAAGTATGGTTTGTAAATGCTTTGTGCATATTGTGAGAAACTTGTAGAGCTAAGTGCAAGTGGTTGTAATAGACTGTGAAAGGCTTGGTGCTAGACCTAGCTCGGGGAAGGAGGATCTGGTGAGGTGCGCGCGGATCTCCTGTCCTATGCAGAGTAGGGTTTTTATGGCTCTGTGCATGTAGATGACTGATTGAAGCTAATAAAGAAGAAGAGTTGGTGGACATAGCCCCAGGGTGGGGGTGAACCACGTAAATACTATGTTATTTTGCTCGGTACGATATTCTGATGTATTCATGTGTTATTTGAAAAGTGCTTGATATAGATAGATAGATAGATCTGTTTATGATTTGTGCTTATGATGAATCTGGATGCTAGATCAAATATAGGTGAATGTGATTAGTGCTTGAATCTGCTAGATCTGATCCATTTATTCATGCTAAGTGCTTGAATACTTTAGATCTGGGTGAATGTTGTGATGCTTTGTTTTATCTGCGAAGTAGATATTGGGTAAATGATGATGAACTAACAGTGTTAAGTTCTCTATTAAGTATTGTAATCACAAATCTGTGTCCCAGTTAAGGTTGCAGACACCTGAGTCCTGGAACCACCCCTGCCTCTACCTCGGGTGAGACTTCATCTGCTTCGCAGGTGTTGTCGAAAGGGCTAGTAGTTAGGGTTTTGTTGGTGCGTTTTTGTAGCATTGAACCCTGGGTCTGCCCCTGTGCCAACAGGTGGCGAAGTCTGGGTCTATCTCATAGAGTTGGGTCCATCCAGAGGTCTCATGGCCGCAAGAGTCTAGCACCGTGGTGAGTGTCGCAACTGGCAGTTTGTTGAGGCAATCAACGACGTGATTAGTGCTTCCTATTTTATACTTGATGTTGAGGTGGAATTGTTGCAAGTATGTGTACCACTTTTGATGGCGATCATTCTGCAATTTTCCTTGTGTCTGTGTGAATTGCAGTGGCTTATGATAAGTGTGGATGATTGTCTCCTTCCCAAGAATGTAATGTCTCCACTGGCGACAGGCTTGCACAATGGAGTATATTTCTTTGTCATAAGTAGGGTACTTACGGACAACATCTAATAGTTTCTTACTATGATATGCCACGGGGTGGCGGTGCTGAGTGAGAAAGGCACCCACCGCATAGTCTAAAGCATCTATCTCCATCTCAAAGGTCTGTTGCAGGTCTGGTAATGAAATTATTGGGGTTGAGCACAAGCATTGCTTCAAATCATCGAATGTTTGTTGTTGGAATCGACCCCACACAAATTTCACCTTACCACCACCCCTAGTTATTTGGCTGAGGGCCCATGCAATATGGGAGAATCCCAACACGAACCTGCGGTAGAAATTGGCAAGGCCCAAAAAGCTCCGAAGCTCAGTGAGTGTGGTTAGGGCTGGCCAGTCACGGATGACTTGGATCTTGGTTGGATCCACATGTAAGCCATGATGATCAACGATGTAGCCCAGGTAATGGACCCTGTCCATGCCGAAGGATCATTTTTCCAAGTTGGCATATAACTTGTGATGTCGCAGGGTGTGCAGAACTTATTGAATATGCTGAAAGTGTTCGGCCCAAGTCTTGCTGTAAATGAGATTTTCATCCAGATAAACCACTACAAACATATTGGTGAATGGTCACAAGATATCGTCCATCATCCTCAGGAAAGTGGTTGGAGCGTTTGTCAAACCAAAGGGTATGACCAACCATTCAAAAAGGCCTTCCTTTGAATTGAAGGCGGTTTTCCATACATATGTATGTTCTATCAATACCTGGTGGTAGCCAGACTTCAGATCAATCTTAATGAAGTATTTGGCCCCCGTGAGTTGATCAAGGAGGTCGTCGATTCGGGGAATTGGGTATCAGTTTCTAATTGTGATTTTATTCAGAGCCCGGTAATCAATGCAGAGTCGCCAGGTTCCATCTTTCTTCTGTACCAGCACGATTGGGCTCCCGCAAGGTGATGAGTTGGGATGGATGTGCCCCTTGTGAAGTAGTTCTTGGATATGTCACTTGATCTCCTCATTCTATAACAGAGAGCAATGATAGACTGACCCATTAGGCAGCGATGCGTCGGGGGTCAGATTGATGGGGTGCTTGACCTGGCAGTGCAGAGGTACCTTGGTAGGTGAGGAGAAGATATCTGAGTACTCTTCCACGATCTTATCTACTTGTTTCTGCTGTGTGGAGAGGTCGGCTGCAGAGACCCTAGATGTGGTTGTGATCTTTCTCTTATTTTGAGAGAGAATCACGAAGAAGACAAACTTCCCTGTCTGAGAGATGACCTTCCTTCATTTCTTAACAGAGATCAAGGAAATAGCACTAAGTGGGATTGCCTCGGGTATCCTGTACAATTTCCTGTTCAAAGTAATAATAACACTACGAGGCCTAGACTCATATACAACATGAAGTTTCCATAAATAAGGTTGGCCCAAAAGAACATCACAAAATTCGAGAGAAGCAACATCACAGAATACCTCGTCTTTGAAGGGATTGATGTCGTATGACAGTCGGCACCGTTGGCTGACGCAGAGATCTTTTCCTTGGTGGATCCATCCAATGGTGTAGGGTTGTGGGTGCGACATTGTTGGCAGGGTCAGTTGCTTGATGACCTCTGCTGAGATGAGGTTCTTTTGGCTACCGCTATCAATGATGAAGTGAAACGGGCTGCCTTTTACCCACATCTGTGAATGGAAAAGGCATTCTCCTTCTTCTGGCTCGTCTGGTTCACCAGGCTAGAGCTTGGTGGTAGCAACGGTAGCACTAGGTTCCGCATCAATGATCCGTCTTCCCCTTTCTGGTTCTGGCTAAAATTCAGAACCCACATCTGATTCAGAGGCTTTCACTTCGGCCACCAGCGACTACTTTGAGCGGTAGTCAGCAGTGTTATGCCAAGGGCTCTTATGGAAGTCGCACCACTTCTCGGTATCTTTCCTTGTCTTTCCAGTGTCCTTCTTTGTTTACAGCTTGGACTGGTTATCCTGATATTGTCCATATTTGCTCTGTCCTTTGTTCTGTGGGTTGGGGCTTCCCTTTCCTAGCTTTTGTTGTGAGGGGTTCCCAGGCCCAAATTGTCGCGTCTTTTGTTTGAGCTTCTGCTCGATTTTGACGACATATCGGTAGGCCACGCCCAAGGATGAGATGCCCAAAAATTCCATCTCGGTCTGTATGTATCTGTGCAGAGTGTTGCGATACTTGATCATAGATTTCGCTCTGAATCTTTGATACCTAGCTTGGTGCGCAAGGTATGGAAGATATTTGTGAAATCTGGCACTGCTTGGTCTCTTTCTTGCCACAATGTGGTCCATTTGGTATACAAGTCGTCATAACTTCTGACAGGGTAGTATTGTTCCTTAATAACATCCCTAAAGGATTCCCAGGTGGTCGTGACTGTAAATAATGAGGATTCCTTTGTTCCCTTTTGCTCACAGAAAGTTTCCCACCAATCTTTGACATGGGGAACGACTTTGAGGAGCGCAAAAGTAATATTTTCTCTATTCGAAAAGTTATGGACAAAAAAATACCCTTCTAGTAGATTCAAACACTTGTCTACAACATTTGCGTCTATCTGACCTTCAAATATAGGAATATCGAAGTTTATTTGTACCTTGAAGGGGGCGACGCCTCCGCTCGAAGAAGATGCGTCGTCTGTTGGTAGCCGCCGAAGGATTTGCGTGAAACTATCCATCATCTCGTTCATTTGTTGTGTTAGGGCTTCCCCAATCAACAGTTTGAAAGGATCTTTTGTCTCGTCATCTTTCTTTTCTCCTACCATGAGAGGTCACTTGGGCATGTGAGATCTTTTGTCCTCAAGAGAAACAAGCTCGAGACCCAACTCTTTGTACTCTGACCTCGTTGGGGACATGCATTAAGACGACAAGGAGCAGACCGCTCTGATGCCACTAATCCATATTTTATGAGCATAACAAAATGACTACAGATTATTAACAGGTGCTTAACACAAAATAACAAAGATACAGTAAAAAAAAAAATCTATTCAATAAGGAAATAAGTTGAAACTATAAAATGCAGTGGAAACAAGCTTGTTGGAATGGTGGTGACTTATCTCTGAGAAGAGATGTGACGGCTACGCTCATTCGCAAGAAGATTATTATAATGAGGATCTGAAGGCCTTTTTACAATAAACAGGAATGTGAAAAACCCTAGACATCCAAAAACCTAACCCTAGGAGATGAAGCGCCAAAAGTCATGTGGGCCCCGTCTAGGTAAGTTAGTACATCAACTTCCCGGGGTCGTAACGTTTGCATACGATCTATGTTTTAGGCGTGTGATAGCCCATTGGAAAGGTATCGTCGAGGATATTCATTTTGGGGAATCAATTATGCCTTTAGATATCATTGAGAAGATCGATCATGAAAAACCTTCATTTAGGCCCTCAAAATGGCCCCGAAAGTTAAAACTGCTAAAAATAGTAAATTGCCAGAAAATTGTTTTGAGCCAGTTGGAAAAGATGGGTGTCCACCGATATCCACTTGGATCATCTTCACTGCTAATACATGTGATTCATTTGGTGCTTCTTGAAATCGTGCCACATGTCCAACTGCCTGCATTACATCTGGTCTGGATGTTCTCACATATAGTAAGCTACCGATCATTGACTTGTATTGCCTCTGATCTATAGACTTTGAATCATCATCTTCGCTCAACTTGCAATTGGTTTGCATAGGAGTGGTAACTGGTTTTCAATCTTTAATTCCAAACCTCTTTAGCATTTCTCTAATATACTTAGTTTGAGAAATAAAAATTATTTGGTTGCTTTGACGTATCTGAAGACCCAGAAAGAAGGATAGTTCTCCAAGTAATGAAATTTCAAATTCATTCTGCATATCCTTTGCAAATTTCTGGCTTAACTTGTCATCATTACTTCCAAAAATAATATCATCAACATAAACTTCAATTAATAAAATATTATCTTGAGTTACCTTGATGTAGAGATTGTTGTCTGCACTTCATTTTCTGAATCATGTCTATTGTAGATATTTATCCAGTCTAGAGTACCATGCTCTAGGAGTATATTTTAGACCATACAAGGCCTTCCTCAATTTGCACACGTAATATGCATTCTCTGACAACTGAAATCCTTCTAGTTGTTCGATGTAGACTTCTTCTTCAAGTTCCCCATTCAGAAAAATTGATTTAACACTTTAATATTCTTGGAGCATGCATAAGCTAAATGCAATTAGATTACTTCCATTCTGGAAACTGGGGGAAATGTCTCTTCAAATTCGATTCCTTCAACCTATGCATATCCTTTACATACCAATATAGATTTGTTCCTTGTAACATGTCCATCTTCATTCAATTTATTTCTGAAAACCCACTTTGTGTCAATCACATTCTTATTCTTTGGTCTTGGAACCAATTCCCAAGTGTCATTGTTCTGATCCAATTCTTCATCCATGGCCTTATTCCAGAATTCATCCTTGATAGCCTCTTCAAAACTGTTTGGTTCAATCGTAGATAAGAGTGCTAGGTGAATTTGTTTAGCTGAATGGATTCTTCTTCTAGTCTCAACTCCTGTATATTTGTTTCCAATAATCTGATATGAAGGATGATTCTTTTGTACTATTTTTCTAGGTGTCTTTGGAGGCACTTGTTGAACTTGCTCTTATACTTCTGTTTGATCTTCTTCATATTCCTCTTCTACTTCTTCTCTGTAAAGTTGTTCCATTGATTCATTTTCTTCTTCCTTTAATTCACATCCACTTGTTTCATCAATTGTTACATTGATGCTTTCCACAACTTTGTTCAATATCATATTGTAACACTTGTATGCTTCCCTTGTACTTGAGTAACCAAAAAGTACTCATTTGTCCACACGAGAGTCAAAATTTTCCATTTTTCCATCTTCTCTTTTGATATAGTATTTGCTTCCAAATATTCTGAAGTGCTTCATATTTTTTGGTCTTCCTTTAAATAACTTATAGGGAGTTTTGTCATTGTTGTTTCTAAGAATTTCTTTGTTTTGAATGTGAAATTTTTTATGCACTGCATGTGTCCAAAAAATATTTGTCAATTTGGAATCCATTAGCATTGTTCGAGCCATTTCCTGTGTAATTAACATCCATAATGTTCCTTTGTCTCTGAACCACTCTTTGAACCAATCTATGAATCCATGCTCTCGTCCACTATCATATTGTCCAAACTTGCTAAGTGTTCATACAAATCCATCTCTGTTCATACTGTTCAAGACTCTACTGCACAATTGTCCATAACGCTGATCCATTTATTACTATATTATCATGAAGTCTTCACTACTACAACTATCAAACTATACTTCTGCTAACTGATTGCTCTAAATCTGTCTCCTCAAACTATGCAAGCTGCTCGAAGGATGGTTCTTTGGTCTGTCACAGCTATTACATCGACTCCCCCTGTCTAATATTCATGTTACCTGAGAACCTCTAAGTCGGATGACTCTGAACAATTCCTGCTCTGATGTGTATTCATCATCATCTCTCTGAGCTCTGACTTCTTTCTTTCTGACTGTGGATTCATCTTTCACTACAATGCCTGAAAGTACAATCTCTCGAACCTATTCCTTATTTACATGTCCTTTTCTTTCAGTTATTTTCCAAACCTTTCTATATCTGACATCTTTCTTTTTCTCTATAGAATTTTATTGATCTCATTTTATTGCCAATCTTGCAATCTCTGGGACCTGGTATTTGTTCACTTGTTCTTCGTGTTTTCTTATCCATACTTTCTTATATCTGATATCAATGTTCTCTTTCATGGAAGTATCGATCATGCTTCTACAATCACTAGCTATGTGTCCATAGTTATGAAATTTGTAACATTCAATGTTACTTGGGGCCACATAGACATTTCTTGCTTGAACATTTTTATAATCCCCGTAATCTGCAACCTTATGTCCAAAATTAGTACAATAAAAATAATGACCATAAAAAAAATATGCATACCTGGGAGTGAATGATTTGTTTTGTGGTGTAGTCCTTCTGAATTTTTACCTTGACTAATCATGATCATGATTAAATCTTCTTTGTGGCTTGAACATGGATGCTCTTCTTGAAGATGTATCTTTAATAGTTTTCTTAAATTCTAGTTGACCATGATTCCTTCCTTTGAGTGCTTTTGCATAACTCTTTCTATTTTCTTCATTCTTATTTTTTAGCAACCTATAATGTTTCTCTTCATTCTCTATAACCGATGTGGATGTTTTTGTCTCTTCAACGTTCTTGTTGAGCTTGACGATTTTACTTCTCAATGTGACAACCTCTTCTTCAAGCTTCTCAACCTCTTCTTCTTTCTTCATTATTTGAGACTTCACGACTTCTTCTGTTCTTTTCGCTTCTTCAAGCTGGATTTTTAATGTGATTATTTCTTCTTCAAGTCCTTTCTTTTCTCGACCAAACTCTGCCTCAATCTGGTTTAGATCGTTATTTTTTTCCTTACGATGATCTGTCAATATATTTTCTCTCATTTCTGCTTCTTCCTTCTATGTTGCTATGTTGGCTTCCAAATATTGCTTTTGATCTTTAAGATTTTCTTCGATCTTTCTGGCTTCTTCTAGATGAGTTCTTAAGTTCTTGATGACCTGTTGGGCTTCTTAAAAAATGTGAGCACTTTCCTTTTGTTTCATCGATTCTTTCTTGAGTGACTTGTTTTTTTCTCTTTCTTTTCTTAGTTCATCTAAAGCATTGATCAATTATTCTTCATAATTGTCTTCTTTTTCAATTAGTTTTTCTGTCTCATTTCCTTCATGGCATTCTATTTCAAGATGTTCGCATTTTTCACAATTAAATCAAAACAACATACCTCTGTTGATTATGTACTCTTCATCATATGAATATGTTTGACATAGTGAACATACTTCTTCTTGATCTATACCCGCATCTCCTTTGGCATTTTTTGAATCTGCAATGGGTGAAGAATATATATCATGTAACTTATCCCAAAGTTCTTTGGTTGATGAACATTTACCAACCTTTTCTCTCACCAGATTAGGTAATCCTTCCCCGATGAAATCCATTGCTATTTTTTTCTTCTTCTTCAATTCCTTCTTGGTTGCAGTCTTTGCCCTTTTTGAACTATCCTATCCTGTAACGATTGATAGCCAAATATAATACCCCTGTGCCTGTAAAAATACTTTCATCCTTCCACTCCATAGCTCATATTTTAAACCATTCTGACCATTAAAAAATGGTACTCCATTCTCAGAATAATCCATGATCTCCTTCCAGTGGTTAAACTGTTTCTTGAAGGAATATGCTCTGATACCAATTGTTGGATTATTAAGAGGGGGGGTGAATTAGTAATAGAGAAATTTAATAATTTTTAACCATAAAATGAAAGTGTTATATCAATGTAGAATTATCATCCAATAGTTGTAAAGTAAATAAACAATGAACAAATGAACAATCATACACATACACAGTACACCAATGTTTTTACGTGGAAACCCAAAGATGGAGAAAACCACACAATGTTTTTTCTTATATGTCTTTAAGAATTACATTCATTGGAAGCACCAACTTCCTTTGTTTTTCAGTTGCAACTGGAAGGAGGCTCCAACCCCCTAGTTTCTCAGGCTACAACCTCAGGGAAGCTCCAACTCCCCAATTCTCTAAATACAACCCCTTATGTTCTTCGGCTACAACCGGAAGGTGGCTACAACCATCTTTCCTTGCCCCGTCCAACCACCCCGATGTAGAAGTAGAATGATGGAACCACTGTCACACTATCACTGTGAGATATACTGTTGTAAACTTGTACCAATCAACTTGCACCAAACGACCTGTAATCAACATGTACCATAAACAACCCGTAATCAACTTGTACCATAAACAAGTGCATCAACCATGCACCAACATGTACCTCAACCTATTCCATCAGCGAGTGCATCAACCATGCACCAAATATGTATCAACCATGCATCAAATACACATAAACTATGACTCATCAAGATGTACCAACATCATCAACTATACACCTCATGTATGTGCCAACTCATCAACTACTTGTCTCAACCATGTACCTCAACCAAAAGCCCTCATAAATTTCATCATCCAAATCTGATTTGTAACTCTGTAATAGACCTAGTGTATATGATCACAAACCCACAAACCTTCCTTAACTTTAACAACAAGAGACTAGCATTTTCATCAAACTTTACTCTAGTCTCACATGATTAATTTTGGATTAGTCAACAACCCTAACTTGAAATGATAATAACTATGTCCCTATAATGAATAATGATATGAAAATAGTATACAATGTTCTTCAATGTCTTTTATGGAATTCCTCCAGGTTTCACTACTTGGAACCTCTCAAAAAAGGAGTTATAGCAAAAATAACATACCTTGTTGAATTCTGGATTATTCTAGAGAACGAGCTTGTACAGTGTGTCTCGCATGGAATATTTGTTGTATGGATCTGAAAATGGTACAAAAAATACTACAGATTGTATTCTAACCAATACATTTGGTCTTACTGAATTTGGATATGTTATGAAGAAGTTATGATGTTTTTACCCAAAACACATGTTTCAGACTAGTTTCAGGACTAGCCACAAACCCTATTTTCCACGGAGTGTAACTCCAAAAATACAACGACCCACAAGCTGAAATTTTTATCATAGCTACTTGGATATGTTTCCTCAACGACCTCTATATTTCTCTATATGAATCATTCTAGAAAAAAAAAATTATTGCAAAAATGGTGAGATGACTTGTAAATAACATACCTTATCATCAAAAGAATTTATCCTCCCTTGAATTTCGCTCTTCTTTACTTCACCTTCTCTCTGAAATTCACCTTAGATATCCTTTGGTTACCTCAGTCACTTATAGATATTCAATATTCTTAAGTGTAATTAAAATGAGAGAACCTTGCCTCTTATTTATACTTTTATGTAGCTTCCTCAAGGGGTTACCTTCTAAGTTCTAACCATCTTAAACCACTTTCCTTTTTTTAGGGCTAACCCACTTCTAACCACTTGTCCACTTAGTAATTTCTCCATTAACTTTATTATTTAAATAATTTCATTTGTATCCACTTTGACTTATAGTACACTCATCACTTCACTTTATTATTTAAATAATTTATTCTTTGCAACCACTTTGACTACTTTGACCTTTTAGGGCTTCTAGATGACTCATGAAGGTTCTCCAACTTCACAAGACCATAATTCTCTAACCGCAAGGAGCTATGTGACGTTCCACATACCACCGGAAATGACATGACATGCACTATCCATCTATAATAGTCTTATTTAAATAATTTCTTCTTTGCAACCACTTTGACTACTTTGACCTTTTGGGGCTTCTAGATGACTCATGAGGGTTCTCCAACTTCACATGGCCATAACTCTCTAACCGTGAGAAGTTATGTGGTGTTCCACATGCCACCGGAAATGGCATGAAATGTATTATCCATCTAGAATAGCCTTACCTTCAAATATATAAAAGCTCATACCATTATACATCAAACAAACTTGGGTCCATTACCCAAACCTCCGTGCTACCAGAATTCGCTACCAAACTTTCTTCAAGGGTTGACATCAATGATAACCAACCCAAATAATCAACTATGTGGAATACTATTTATGATTTCCAAATAATCAAATGTCTACCAAGCCCTACAATAATATTTTGTATTACCAATCAACAATAAAAACTCAAATACATTGCTATAATTTTCAATTAGATTACTAGAATTCTCCATTGAAGTCAAATACAATATTCTCTTACAAGAGCAAAGATCCATATTAACACGATACAATTTTGTGATTCAATCGAGTAAAAATGTCTTAAAAATCTTGTGCATCAACAATGCATTATTAATAATCAATTACATTACTTACAATTATTTATCAGAAAATTCTTAGTTGAAGAGGGAGTGCTTATTGATGCAACAACAATAAAAGTTTCTTATAAGTTTTCATAAACGAGTTGGCCATCTCGTGAATGCCTTTAACCAGGGATGATTTTAAGGATGGAAATTTATTTTAAAATGTAGAAACCTTGGCAAATCTTACTAATCCTTCATATGCCAACTGTAAATGTTTGGCAATATTTTTGTAAAAATATTCAAATTTCTAAGGATTTTATATAGTTTGTATAAAATTGACGATTTTTAAGGTAAACTAATTTTATCCTATAGAATTTGGGCGAATCATTTTTAGAATAGCAAATATGTTTTTGGGAAAACCATGGAAAATTAGCTCAAGAGCAAAATTTAGCCCCTAAAATCATTCATGCCTTTCATTCTCTTGTTTTTATTTTGCATAGGAAGAAAACCCAAATTTCATATGATATAATACTATTAATTTATGTATAGCAAGCCAACCACTATAAAAATTGCTTTGGGCGATATTGTTTGTGAGCAAGTTATGGGTGGTTATCATGTGAAGAAATAGTTGCAATGCAAGTTGCCAGATGAGGATGTACACCATCCGAAAAGCATTATGGAGGTGATGGCCAAGAGGCATAAGAAATAAGTTTATAAAATGAATGGATAGATTAAACAATGCTCAGTCAATAACTAACAATGAATTAATTAAGACTTTGTCCCATGAAGTAATGCTCATTAGTTGTTACAAATGACAATGTATTGTGAAGAAACCATAGTAAAAGAAGTTGTATCTCCATGAAGAATATAAATTCTTAGACCAGAATTACCTTTAACTATGTAAAATTGAAAAAAAATCACATTTCATACCAAATTTAGGATGAAGTCTCTCATTTTCTTCAATGGTGGTGATCATAGGAATTGTTGCAAGAAGTGTAGCTACAACTGGTTAGAACTACCAAGTTTTGGAAAATAATGTTAATAATAGACAAACTTAATGCTCTGAAGGATGGTTGGAAAAATATGCAAGCAAATTAGTGACTTTACTTGAAAGTAAACCCTAAACACTGCTTGGGAAAATCTGGACCAAACATAAGATTGAAACTCAAAATACAACACCAAAAGCACTTGGAGTACTCATGGAAATAACTACAGCAAATATACGACCCTCCTGGACACTCTTGAAGGTTAAAAAGGACATTGAAGGCACTCTTAAAGGCTAAGAAGGACATTGGAGAAATGTAGTGCAGGTGACAAATGAAAGTAATTAGCAAGTGGCAAAGGAAGGACAAGTAATAGTTACATGCAACATGAAGAACCATTGTTTCAATCCATATGTAACAATTCTTATCTCAAGCATGTGTTACTTTAAGCATGATAGATGGACATCGGGCATCATGTCTTATGTTAGAGATGAATGGACAATAAAGATCCTCTTTTATGCTTAGGTTGAATAGTATGGATTTCTTAAATTGTCGTCTACTCCCTTTATCTCACAATAAAAAGGCCCATTGGCATAAATATTGACTACAATTTTTATTTTATGAGAGAAGTGGACTATTGGGTGTTCTCAGTTTACTACATACATATTCGTATTAACATCTTAGAGAATGAACTCTAGGTGATTAACAATGTCTATATATTGACTCACATTGTAGAGTGATTTGATATCTTTATGTGTACACAAATCATGTGGTTGCTTTGATACAAAATCATTGTTGTATGTACTTTGAGTGTTGACATTAAAGGCATATAGTTTGTCTTCATAGTTGTAATCCTTACCGAACCTGATTTGTTGTATTGAAGTTATATATTGTCAATGTGTATATTCATAAGTACTCATCTTGGTCTTGTATGTCATGTCTTATTTATTGGTTAATAGATTTTGATTCTAATTCAATAGGCTTAGTTTTTTAGGAAAATTTACATTTGTCGACGCATGTAAAATGCTCAACAATATTAATGACAACCCTTTGAACTAATCCCTTGGACTAAATAGGCTTATGTACGCATTGTGCATATACATTCACAGGACCACATCTTTGATGCAGCCCAAGTTAGAACTCAAATAAACCACACAACCAAGGTTGTAGTTTACATCCAAAATAAAGCACACAACAATAATTTGGAAGCATGCACACATAAATAGAAAGAGGCAAGCACACATAAGAAAACACTTAACTTTTCACCACCAACTTCTATTAGATTTGTGAATTATAACTCACCTACAATGCCTCAAAACATTTCTAGACAAAATTGGAATTCCCTATTAGTTTCAGTCTCAACCAAGCTTACAACACAAAAATTATTCTACAAAACAGTGATTAATGTTAAACCTTTTACATAACAATAATTAATATTAAACCTAGGTATTCTTATATTGTATCACTCTAGATTTTACTCTTCTCATCTATAAATTTCTTCTTAACTCTCTTTCACTTCTACCTCTTTGATTGTCTTCTTTCACCAAATTCTCTTATTCCTCTCCTCCCTTTTTCTTCATTTTCCTTCATTTTTTTTCCTTTAAAAAACTCACCCCCCCCCACAACTAGAGAATAAATAATATTAGTGCTCCTACCCCTTTGCATTCACTTCCCCACATTAATTAAAAATTTACCATATTCCATCCCGGTTCAAATTTTTGATGAGATATTTGGCCCGTTGTGATAAGGCTATACGGGTTGATGACCCACAAGAGTGAGACCTCCTAGTGGGTGTGTCTCTGAACGTCTCAACCCTTGTTAAGTCATAAGTTATTGGTATATGTCACATGGGTTTAGCTCAAATGTGGGGTA
>ML797476.1:0-15812 GCA_009831015.1 Picea engelmannii
ACAAGTTAAAGGAAACATTAATTAAAAGATAAGATAATTAATATGAATAGATAAGGGAAATTAATGTATGGATAAGAGGTTGGTAAGGAGTAATGGAAGGGCGAGGGCGGTGAAAGGAGGATAAGGGAAGGAGAAGGACGAGGAAAGGGGGATTCATTTTTTGGTCGGGATTTCATTCAGGAGTGGAGGAAGGGTGATTTTGGGGGAAACATTGGGGAAGAGTGAATTAACAGTGGTGACAGTGGGATTACCGTGCACACCGTGTCTGAGAGGTTTGGGCACGGAGGGCTAGGACATCCGTAGATGTCCTAGGGCCAGGCGCACTGGTCGGCAGGGTGGCCGGTTTTGGGGGTGTTCAAGCGAAGGTTCAAGCGAGGATTCAAGCTGCAGCGCAAGCAAGCTTAGCATCAGTGACAGGTATTTTCAAAATTTTGAAGTGTTTACTCAATTTTAACTTTTATGCAAATTATTAGGTAGATTTAAATTGTTATGCAAAGTGCGTTATGTAAAAATGTTATTTATTTATAAAATTCTGGGAATGAATAGGCTGGAATGAATATGATGGAAATAGCAAATTTTTAGTTCTTTCAAAATTCCGCTCTGTTGTAATTTATAGTAGCTTAAATGGAATCATGGTTGTTACAGAATGTGTCATTTGACTCCAAACATGCCCCTATAATGTCCAAATAGTATACCAATAGTAATAGAGATTAATCCAATTGTGAAAGAGTAACCCTATGGTAATGATTATGAGTTTACTATGATACATTGGTTGTTGGAATATTGGTTTTTGTCATTGATGTCAACCCTAGTCATGGGTTTTGGACTGCAAGATTGATAAAGGTATTTGGACATTAAGGACAATGCACATGCATATACAACAACCATTAATAGATAGTATACATCATTTTTTTTCTGGTGGTATGTGGCACGTCACGTGGATCCTCAAGGTTGAGGAGAAATTAATTTTTGAATATGACAAAGTGAATTCAAGAAGGAAGTACATGTAGGCCCTGAAGATAATTATAGAAAATAATTACAAAATAAGAAAGTGTCAGGTCAGCCCTAATGTTAAAATGAAGTGACATAAATGGTATAAATAAACATCATTAGACATTCATTTTGATACAAGTTTAATTTTAGAGGAAATAAGAAGAAAAGAAGGTCGTATTTCAAGGGAGGATGAAGTCTTTTGGTGATGTGTTCTAAGGTATGTTATTTTCAGGTCATCTTACCATTTTTGCTAAAAAAAAATTTATAGAATGATTTAGATGGTGAAATCGCTATGGTATTTATAATACATATCAAGGTACCTTTGGGAAAATTTTTATCTCTTGATTCGCTATAATTATGGAGATACACTATGTGGAAGATAGGGTTTGTGACCAGTCCTGAAGCTAGTCAATAAACAGGTGTTCCAGGTAAAACAATCATAACTTATTTTTCGAGAATCCAAATGAAGTGGGAAAAATTTCATTGGAAAGAGTACAAAATTTAGTTTATTTTGTGTGAGTTTCAAAATCAGATGTTAACTATTGAGCGTGGGGCATTATGTGCAAGTTCACTCTCCTGAATAGACAACAATTGAATAAAGTCTACCATTCTTTCTATAACCTCTTTTTGGGGAGGATTCAAGGAGTGAAAATTCGAGGAGTTTCAGAGACTACATTGAGTAATATTATCTACAGGATCAGAATACTCCAAGAATTGAAATATTGCATAAGTTGAAGAGGTATTAGGAAGCATTAGCATGCTCTATGTAATGATTGGTTGATGGTGATGATTTAATGTAAATTTTTATTATCTCTCATATATTATTGGGTCGAAGGAAGGGGCAAGGATGGAGAGTTCAAATATCTCTTGATATTGGAGGATTGTATCTTCCTCTTGGAGGTTTATCCATCCCTTTACATTTGGAATCTGTAGCTACCTTTGGAAGTCATTACTTCCCTTGAACAATAACTATTGATTATTTCTCATATATTGTGCATGGTGTATTGGTGTAACTCTTATACTATTGTTCATTTCTAATTGGATATAGTTGAATGGTTTAATTATAAGTTGGAAAAGGTTTTAAATTGTACTTGATATTGATTCACACCCCTCTCAGTATCAACAATTGGTATCAGAGTGGGTTACCTTCAGTACAGTTTAACCATTGGAAGGAAGATCCTAAGAAGAAATGGAAGACAAAATTCCAAATGGGATTCTGCCATTTGATGGAAGCAATTTTGAATACTGGAGTAATAGAATGGAAACTTACTTGAAATCTCTTGGGGCATATGTTTGGTTCTCAGTTGCTTCAGGATACATTGCTTTGAAGAAACCAAAGACTGCAACTCAAAACTTAGTAAAAACGAACAACAAATTGGCAATAGATACCATCTTAGATGGATTGACAGATTTAGTGAAATCCAAGGTGAGATCATGTGCATCATCAAAAGAGCTTTGGTACAAGCTACAATACCTTTATGTAAGGGAAGATGCAGAAGAAGAAGAAGAAGAAGAAGCTGAAGCAAATTACAACATCTCAGATTTCAAAGAAGAAAATAGAGGTCAGTTCTTTTGCTTTAATTGTGAAGGAGTAAATCATGTTGAATTTGAATGTCCTCATATAAGGATTGAAAGAAATGACATTGAAGAAGAAAATTCCAATGAAGAAGAATAAAATCATGAAGAAAACATTATTCAACAAGAAGATGAGAATCTTAAAATATTGAAGTATGTTGAAATTGAAAATAGCAAGCTCAAAGACACACAAAGAAAACTAAGAAGTGAATTGGGTAGTTGTGAAAAGATAGCTGTAATATTGAAGAAATAATTAGAAGACTTTGAGAAACTAAGAGAAGAAACCCTTTCCTTGAAAACTCTACTCGAAGAAGAAAGAAGAATAGGAGAAGTAAGGAATGTCCAAATGATAAAGAAAGAAGAAGATTGTGAGAAACTTGAACAAGAAGTTGTCTCATTGAGGAAGAGCTTAAGAAACTCTCAAGTGCCAAAAGACTTAACACATATTGGATGCATGGGTGAAACTTCATACAAAGACGATGCAAATACCAACAAGAAGGTTGAAGAAAGATCTACATAGACAGTTGATGAGAAGTGGACCTAGATACCATAAATAATTAATGATTACAAAAGAGATGAATATCCAAGAAGACCTCCTACCTTCAGGAATCAAAGAAGCTTCAATCAGTATGAAGGAAACTATAGAAGAATAGATCATGAACCCAGATGGACTACATCATAAAGAAACCCACTTACTCCAAGGTATCAAAATTTCTTTCTTGGTCATTATTATACCTGCAAAAGTTTTGGACAATTAATTGTAGAATCAATGAAAGGAACACATATGCAAGAAAAATGAATGGTGTAAATAGAAGATATGTAAATAATCATAGATTTGTCAACAGAAGTTATAATTCATTTTCCCCATTGATGGACAAAAATATTGCATGCTACAAATGTAATTATCTTGGTCAGAAAGCATGAGATTGTAGATATATGAATGAATATGTCCCTATGCCAACCACACTATGGAGAAGGAAAGAGATTCCAAACAATGAATATTGTCGAATAGCATTGACTGCTGAAGAATGTAAAGAAGAAGATGAATGGTACATAGACAGTGGATGTTCTTCACACATAATCGGGGATCAAGACAAATTCATCAGCTTGAAGAGAAAGGGTGGCAATGTTGCATTTGGAGATTAATCATATGCCAAAATACTTGGAGAAGGTGTAGTAGAGCTTGGAATAAAAAATGTAAAAGCAAATAATGTTCTATTGGTTGAAGACTTGAATCATAATCTACTCAGTGTTAGTAAAATGTGTGATCAAGGATACACTCTTACGTTTGATTCCTGAAAATGTAAAATTAGAGAAAATAACTCAAGAAGATTGGTTGCAACTACAACAAGAAGACCGAACAACATATACATCCTAGAAATGAAGAAGAGACAGAAGACAAAAGCCAAAAAAAATGATTCTAAGGAAGAAAAAGTACCAGAGACTAAAAATAAAGATGAAGTATTATTGAGTGCCACATGTTCAGGGGGAGCATCCCCAAAGAAGAGAGTTACATGTTTCCATTAAACTCAGGGGGAGCATCCCTAACCTTTTCCATTGATGTCAAGGGGGGAGAGAAATTGGGATCATGATGATAGGGAGAGCATGAGTGTTTCCATTAATGACAAAGTGGGAGATTGTTGGAAGATTGGTTTTTGTCATTGATGTCAACCCTAGTCATGGGTTTTGGACCAAAAGATTGATAAAGGTATTTGGACATGAAGGACAATGCACATGCATATACAACACCCATTAATGGATAGTATACATCATGTTGTTTATATTGGTATGTGGCACGTCACGTGGATCCTCACGATTGAGGAGAAATGAATTTTTGAAGATGACAAAGTGAATTGAAGAAGGAAGCACATGTAGGCCCTGAAGATAATTAAAGAAAAGAATTACAAAATAAGAAAGTGTCAGGTCAGCCATAATGTTAAAATGAAGTGACATAAATGGTATAAATAAACATCATTAGAGATTCATTTTGATACAAGTTGAATTTTAGAGGAAATAAGAAGAAAATAAGGCCGAATTTCAAGGGAGGATGAATTCTTTTGGTGATGTGTTCTAAGGTATGTTATTTTCAGGTCATCTTACCATTTTTGCTATAACTTTTTTTTATAGAATGCTTCAGATGGTGAAATCACAATGGTATTGAGAAGAAATATCAAGGTGCATCTGGTAAAAATTTTATCTCTTGATTCACTATAATTATGGAGATACACTCTGTGGAAGATAGGGTTTGTGACCAGTCCTTAAGCTAGTCAATAAACAGGTGTTCCGGGTAAAACAATCATAACTTATTCATCGAGAATCCAAATGAAGTGGGAAAAATTTAATTGGAAAGAGTATGGGATTTAGTTTCTTGTGTGCGAGTTTTAGAATCGTATGTTAATTATTGATTGGGGGGCATTCTGTGCAAGTTCACTCTCCTGAATAGATCAGAATTGAATAAAGTCTACCATTCTTTCTATAACCTCTTTTTGGGGAGGATTCAAGGAGTGAAAATTGGAGCAGTTTTATAGAATACATTGAGTAATATTATCTATAGGATTAGAGTACTCCAAGAATTGAAGAATTGTAGAAATTGAAGAAGTCTCAGGAAGCATTATCAGGTTCTGTGTAATGATTGGTTGATGGTGATGATTTAATGTAAAGTTTTATTATCTCTCATATATTCTTGGGTGAAAGGAAGGGGCAAGGATGGAGAGTTCAACTCTCTCTTGATATTGGAGGATTGTATCTTCCTATTGTATGTTTATCCATCCCTTTACATTTGGAAGCTGTAGCTACCTTTGGAAGTCATTACTTCCCTTGAGCAATAACTATTGATTATTTCTCATATATTGTGCATGGTGTATTATGGTGTATTGGTGTAACTCTTATACTATTGTTCATTGCTCATTGGATATAGTTGAATGGTTTAAGTATAAGTTGGAAAAGGTTTTAAATTGTACTTGATACTAATTCACCCCCCTCTGAGTATCAACAATAATGCCTATATAGTATACCAATAGTAATAGAGATTAATCCAATTGTGAAAGAGTAACACTATGGTAATCATTATGAGCTTACTATGATACCAACATGATACTAGTAATGAACTACTAAAACTTACATATTGATTGACAAGTTGTTTCTATCATTAATGGTGTTCTAGGACATACAAGAAAACAAGTATTTTCAGATCTATCTTCATTGAGTGAGGGAATTCCATGTAGAATAGAGGAAACTCATACATCTAGTAGCTCGAACAGGCGGAGATCAAGTAGAGGTGAAAAGATCATAAGATAATTCCATAGACACATGGGTTTTTTTCTTATGAAAGGGGGATCATGTTCTTATGATCATGAGAGCATAGATGACATCGAGGTACCCTTGAGGTACAAACATATAGTGAAATGATGGTTACCCAAGGATCTTCTTGAAATAAACATTGATTTTTGTGTAAGCGAAAGGATATACCGGATTGCTCCATCGTCATTACATGGTTTGGGGATATTTTCCATGGATGGGATAAATGTATGTTAAGATAGATTAACTGAATTGATGGAGTACATAGTACCCTATTTTATCTACAAATATTGGATACGAATAGTCCAATATACAAAAAGTATGCAAAGATATGGCTTGGATGCAAATTATATACAGCTAAAAGACAATGATCAAAATAAAGGAAAAACTATCTATATTGACAGAAGGCCAAAAGTAGCAGAGAATATCGGAGCGTTTATAAACTGTACACAACCCATGACCACAAATAAGCGACCCAATTGTGTATTTGAGGGGTGTGAAGGACATTGTGTATTCATATGTGCAATGAAATCAATAGTTGCAGGGGAAGATTTATTGATTGATTACAATTTGATTCGAATATATACAAATGTTTCTATTATGGGTGGTGCACCTCTTTTGTCACCTTAGTGAGAAAAATAGAGGTGCTTGCAAGCTTAGTTGGGTCTGCTGAGTAGGACAGCTGCAAGAAAAAGAGTTAGGGAAATAAAATAAAAGACTATAATTAAGAATTAAACTAAGAAATGCAATAACAACTAAATTCATGAGCATAGGGACATAGAAACAAGACGAACCATAAGACCCATGTCACCAATGTTGAGGCTGGTCTATTAGTGAAACAATACACCAAGAAGAAAGGGGACTATGAGTCCCTTCTTCCTCCAAGGGAGGGCTCTTGGACCCCCACTAGCTAGCTCTTCTTACAACAAAGAAAAATGGAAAATGATGAAAGAACTCTTTACAAATCCACTCAATGGGTGAGATGGTTGTCCAATGCAATGGTGCCAATATGCTCTTGACAAGGATGGAGTCCTCAAGACAATAGAGGTAGCATAATATTACTTTGAATTCCTTGAAAAATGAGGTGCATCCATGCCATTTTTATAGCATTCCTTTGGGTTCTTGTTTAACTGCTTTGTAGTGTGAAAAGAGGCCAATTAGGGCATTCCTAGGTCTTTGACCAACCCACCAGTCAGATACAGTCCAGATTTGAGGGTCAAATTGGCTTGGGAGTTGAACCATAAGTGCGTGGGAGGCCGACCGCTCTCATAAATGTGTCATTTAGTAGGTGCATGGATTTTTGCGATAAGAGTCGCACATCGTGCACATGTGCGTGATTTCTACGTTCCTATTTCGTGCATGTGCACACGTGCCAAATGTCTGCATAGCGCTCTTCAATTTTTCACTACTTTGTATAGTTTTTGACCTTTTTATGAATGATTTGATATTAATTTAGGTCCATGGATGACTTCATCACTGTTTGACGATGCTGAGTTCTTGTAACCATGTGCGGACGAAATTTCAGTGATAACAAATGCCCCCTGATGGATGAGGTTAGGAGCATACGTATAGCCAAAATTAATGAATGTTTCTTCTACTATGAATGTTTCTATAAGAGAGAGCAATAGTGGGATCATCCAGAGCGATCCGTTGGAGGGAAAAAGGAACCGGTAGGAGCCAAGCTTCCATGAGGTGTGTAAAATAGAAAACTGTGTACAAATGAGGTGGGCATGCCCCATGCTCCTGTCATGTAACTCTGAAAAAAGATGACTAAAGTGTTGGTGTAGACAACTACAGTGCCCTCGGGGGTGGTCATGATAAAGGAAGAAGACAATTCTGCAAATGAACATACTCTAAAGAGTAGGAAGTGATCGCAGTAATAAGTAGCAACGATTATGTGGGCATTGATAGCCCCGCCAAGTTCAGAGGTCTTCGGCAAATGAAAGAACTAACTACAATAGTCACATAGTAAGACCCACCATAACATGAGAAAGTGTTGGCATCGAATGTTATGGGGGTCAACGACAATAGGGAGTAATGGTGTTTCACCCTGTGCCATCCGAGATCTCTCATTGAGTGGATAATGAGAATCAAGATACTGTCGCCCTTCTGAAAACTGTGCTGATGTCGAAAAAAAGGGGGATGCTACTCTTGGAAGCAAATGGCTTCATGAAATATACTAGGTGAGGTGAGGAAGTGGAGGAGGTGCATGGACGAAGTCAAGATGTGGGAAGACTCAAGATTTCCCTTGGTTGGAGTATGTGTGAGATAAAAAGTGGCCGCCACCATTCAACGAGGTCAAGTGTCAGGGGGATGACAAGACTGGGGATAAGTTGTGCCAAAGGTGGGACAAGGTGAACAAATTCAGAAGGCAGAGGTAAGTGACCTGTGGGGTACTCTGAAGATATGGACGATGCCGTCAAGGGTAGATGATAAGTAGTGCTCCAACCAAGGGTGACATGGGTTGCGGTTGGCCAAAAAGAGGGAGGCAGGTCACCAAAGGTGACGACAAAAAAATTAACGTAACGACTGGAAATAAAGGCATTTGTACAATAAATAATGAATAATTGGGGAGAAATGTACAAATACAGAAACGAGTGCCCCAATGTGATATGGTTGGCCTGTGTAGGGCATAATTTGCTCAGAGAACTGATGAAGGGTGGGGGCCCCATGGGTGAGTTTCTGTATGAGGTAGGTGAATTGAAGGTAGATTTGCAGATGGGCAAACTGACTGTGGATGAAATGTAGGGTTCATGGTACTACGGAGGTGCAGTCAAAAAATAGAACCGTGAAGAGACAATCTAGGAGTCTGTGTGGGAAAGCTAGAAAAATGAAGAGAAGGAGTATGCGGTTGATTCGTGACATGATGAAAGACTATTGGGACTCCCATCCCTAAAGGGTTGTGAAAAAAAATAGCATGAGTGTCAAAAGTGCCAAAAGGTGCTATGAATGGGACAACTCATGTGGTTAAGAATGCTACCGGGTGACAGTACTGAAGATGCAAATGGAGGTTTGGGTACTGCAGAGCCGGGAATGGGGATCCTAGAGGCAAATGTCAGAGGGTGTGATTGGAAATGTAAGTGCGATACAGAGGGAAAGACTTCATTCAAGTGTTGAGTATATACCTAAAGGGGTTGTGCCAATGTGTGATGATCAAGTACCTGCACACATGAAAACCAAATATCCGACGTGAACAATATCTGAAGAGAATCGAAGATATGAGCATGTATTTGATAAGCGTGAATATGTTCAGGCGTACCTGATTCGAGTATGAAAAAATGGTGCCCTGAGGGCTCAGGAGGAAAAGAGGCCTAGGGACTATTGTGATGTAGATGACGGGATGTTGATCCCGCGGCTGAAGACAGATCGAGAAATGGACACCGTGGGCTCCTGGAATGGTGAGTGGAAGTTTGACAAAAAGGCCTATATATATTTGTAGGGCCCACATTGCCACCTCATTTGTGCTTGCTTCTATAGTGATTGGACGAGAATCATTCAGAGGATATTATGAGATTTTGGGAGGATGAGGCATTCGATTGAGGACCCGCGAGTATCAGGTTAGTGCTCTGATCATCCTGCATAGAATTAGGATTTCATTTTTTGGGCAGGGGTTGTGCGGAGGGTTGTACAGAGGTGTTTAGGGGGTATGCGCCCCACATGCATGGGCGATCCGGTAATAGGCATGCAAACTTGTGCACCTATCCACCAGATAGACATGCATGGGGGTGCAGTTAAGGGAATTATGGGCACGCACGATGGGCGCACCTATCGGCTGAACAGGCGTGAACATGTGTGTGCCTGTCGTTTGAATAGGCACGCACATGTGCGCACCTGTAGAGTGAATAGGCGTGCCTGGGAGCATGCTTATGTAGTGGACAAGTGTGCACTCATGCACACCTATATAGTGAATAGGTGTGCATATGTGCGCGTTTGTGGGGGGTACAAGTGCGCATGTGTGCGCACCTGTGGGTGAAAAAACCGCGCCATGGAGGTAAGGTTAACGAGTATAAAATGTGTCTTTTTGATGTTTTTGATTATCCACGTGGGTGACTTAGGATGGTTTTTTGTTGTGCAGGTGAGCTGTGTACGTGATGTCGGTTGGTTGGTGAGAGTGGGATTGGTCACAGCTATGAGACACCGTGGCTATTGAGGAGCCAAGCGTACGTGCGACTTTGGCAGCCTGCGATCTACTGAAGTTGTTTGAGTGCCCCTTGATATGGGCGCATGAGTATCTCCTGCAGTTCCTTATCCGGATGTGGAGTCCGAACCTGCACTGCTTCATAGTGAGGGGAGAGCAGATTCCCTTCACTGCGGTGGAGGACGTGTATTTTCTGACTAGGCTCCCATTTCAGGGAACACCCTTACTGGCAGAGTCGGTGCTTCCTAGGGATACGTCACTTGCAAAGGTGGGTTGGAGATATTGTTTGGGGAAGAACTATATGTCTGACACAGTGGTGAGAATCGGGATGATGGATGCCCTAGCACATCGCTGCATAGCAGCGATGATTGTGAGAGTGTATGGTTCACTAGCGACACAGCGAATCAGTGGTGGCTAGCTGATGGTGATGGGGAGAGTGTTGGCCGGTGAGAATTTCGCCTGGGGGCTTACTCTGCACGTGAGGATGGTGGGGCAGTTGGACCACTTTCGGTCCATGGATACTGGGAGTTTGCGTTTGAGTCCATCCTAGTGGCCTGGTTTTTGGAGAGGGTGTCGATGTTGTGCCCTAGGATTCTATTAGGTGCGCCTAGGGCACGAGAGCCGTGACTGAGGTGGTGGTCGACCATGTTGCTTCGCCATGGTGGTAGCAATAGTGGCCACTTCTTTACTACAAAGGCAGCACAGGTATGGCGGCAGATGCCGTAGGTGATACTACGGTACCCCTATGCTGGGGTTGACTTTTGGGATGATCCGGACATGGTTCTACCTCTAGGGGAGGTGTTTGACCACCGAGGTATGTTGATTTGATGACGTTGATATGTATGTTTTTGTGTTTTTGAAATAGCATACCTTATTTATATGATATAGATGTTGATACTATCTTTTGTTTGCTTGCATGTTCAGATGTGGCACCTCGCAGACACAAGGTGGAGTTGCATAGAGCGTCAGCTTGTCAGGAGCCAGAGAGACTGCCGCAGGGAGAGAGACGTCGATGTGAGGATGTCGTGGTGCGACCTGCTGAGCCGGAGAGGGTAGTGAGGAGGCGCTAGTTTGATGACCCTGGTGCTGGGTCATCACATGCTCCTCTGGTGGCTATCGGAGTGGACTTTGAGGACATACGCCATCATCTAGAGGTGGTGTTACAGGATGTTCCTGAGGGCATATGGTCTTGCATCCAGAATGAGGCTTTCTTGGAGCAGTGTGTGGGGGTTCCGCCGCCATGGCGAGCCATAGTACGATGAGCAGTAGTGGCTGTTGTGATGACGACCAGATGATTGTTGCTGGGGCAGGAGGGGCTGGTAGGTGGTGGACCACCACCTCTTGGGGTAGGTGGTGGTGGGCCGCCACCGCCTGAGGGAGGAGTAGGGGGTGGTGCTCTAGAGGCATCGTGAGTGGTGCTCTTTATGCATTGATGTATATATATTTTTTGTATATAGGCTGGTAAGCCCATTTTGTACCGAGGTGCTTCATTGGTCTGCAGATAGTTGTATTTTTGTACGTAAATAATTGGATGACACTGTGGACCTATTGATATATACATGAGTATACATTTTTGAGATCTTTGTGGTGTTTACATGTGTTTTGATGTATTGATGATGTCTAACCTATATATGCAATGACAATTTGTGTTTTATGTTTATGTATGTGTAGCTTGATGTGATATATGCCAGTCTAACACATGATTAGCTAGGTTATCCGTAATTTGATTCAATTGTCTTGGAATATGTGTAAATGTAATGGAATCAAAATGTCGAGATAAAAGTCTAACCTGTAGGTATTTGCGAAAGAGGCAAGGATCACGGATGCGGTACACATTGTTGAGCTGGAGTACGACTAGTTGAGAGTTGAGGAAGACACTAAGGTGACGAATACGATGATGTTGGGCATCGGCTAGGAGGCCAATGACAGCGGTGTATTTGGCTTGGTTGTTGGTTGTTGAACCCAAACATATGCCGCTCGAATGGAGCATTTCATGTGAAGGGGTGTAGAGAGCCCAAGCAGCCGAAGCGAGATTTTGTGTCCAACGGTTGGCGCCGTCGATGTAACTGATGTTGTCGGCTGGTGGAGGAAGCATATGTCAATAGCACAAAGGATAGTTTAGACGTGAGGGAGGGAAAAAAGATTAAAAACGCTATAAAAGAAATAACCTAAAGTAGAATGACTACGTTTTTAAGTGTAAAATTTCTTGAGATACAACCCTTTGACAGGTTCTTTGAGACAGAGACATTTAGGGGAGGCCAAGATGTATGCACCTTTGGTGAGGCAATGTTGGATAATGTATGGGCCATGTAGAGTGACTCGAATTTTCCATGTCCAAAGGTATCATGAGCAATATCGTAAGCTAGGATGAGGTCGCCTTCGCAAAATGAGCGAAGGTTGACATGGTGATCAAAGGTAGCCTTGGATTGTTTTTTAGCTGCCTCGTTGTTCTGTAAGGAAGATCAATGATCTTCATCTAGAGACTCCAAGTTCAGGAAGCACTGCTCCATTGGAGAAGTGTCGGGTAATAGCTCAATTGCGGTGTGTAAGGTGGGAATTTCGTACTTGATGGGAAGAGTGGCCTCAACCCCATGGACTAAATGAAATGGTGTGAAACCAATAGTTGTTTTCACAGCCGTTCGGTAATCCCATAGCACGGAAAATAACATATGAAGAAAATTGGTTTTATGTTTATTAACCGTGTGTTGTAACATGGTCTTGAGGACTTTGTTAACTGCTTTGACCTATCCATTAGACTGAGGGTAATATGGGGAGGAAAACTCGTGAGAGGATCCTAACCGAGATGAGAGTTCGATGAAGATCTCATTCTCGAAGTGTTTCCCATGATTGGAAACGAGTTGGAAGAGTACTCCAAAGAGGGACATGACATGGTTAAAGAAAAAATGCGCTATAGTGTCAGCGGTGTTGTTGAAAGTGGGCATAGCTTCTGCCCATTTGGTGAAGTAATCAACGGAGACAATGTTGTATTTGTGACCATTGCTAGAGGGGGGATTACAAGTCATGAAGTCGATGCCCCATTTACAAAAAGGGCCGGCAGTAATGACAGGGTGAAGAAGAGCGGGGGGAGCTCGGGCTTCATTGGCATAGAGATGAGATTGCTCACATCATTTCACGGCATGAATGCAATCATGAAACAAGGTAGGCCAAAAGTAACCGGCTCGGATGATCTTTTGAGCAGTGGATATGCCTGAAAGATGGCCCCCACAGGCACCGATGTGGCAGTCATTTAAGACTCTATTGGCCTCATCAATAGTCAGGCATCGATGAAGACTAGTGTCGACTCTCCATCGGTATAGGATGTCTCCAATGAGGAGGTAGCGTGGGGCCTGATGGAGAATACGATGACGGTCATCTCGTGAAAGGTGGTTACCCAACTTTTGAGTGTGGAGATAGATGACGAGGTCATCGTACCAAGGATCATCTGAAGTGATGTAGAAGAGATGTTCGTCGGGAAAGTCGGTGTTGATGGGGGGACTGGTGGTGTCAGAGGGGAGGGTCGTGACAAGTTTGGCGAGAACAAGGGCCCTCTTACTCTTAGGTGTTGAGAACTCGAGGTTGTACTCCTGAAGGATAATGATCCATCAAAAAAAAAATTCGTTAACTTGCCAATGGCTGATCAAGTACTGCATAGAGTTGGAATCTGCAACGACCTTTGTTGTTCGAAGTAGAATGTAGTGGCATAGTTTCTGGACTGTGAGGACGACTGCTAGAGCAAGTTTCTCTTTGTGTTTATATTTCAAGGGTGGCCCTGAGAGGTTTTTACTAACGTAATAAATGACATGTTCATGATTTTCATCACCTAGCTGGACGAGGACGCCAGCTACTGATACAACTGATGATGATACATAGAGGATATAGTCACGGTTGTAGTCAGGTGCACTAATTAAAGGTGTGTTCGAGAGGGTGATTTTAAGATCATCAAAAGACTGTTGGGCATGGGCATCTGAGTGAAATGGGATGTCATGATGTAGTAAGCGAAGGAAACCATGTGTGCATATGGCATAGTATAGGACAAAGAGTCTAAGAAAGTTATCTTTGCCCTGTAGGCTCTGAAGTTGACGTAAATTTTGGGGAGGTGGAATTTCGGTGATTTATTGGACTTTGGGGGGGTCTAGGGTAATACTGCTTTGAGAAATGATAAATCCAAGGAGGTGCCCTGCGGTGACATAGAACACACACTTGAGAGGATTCAAGCGGATGTTGTATTGATGATACCGTTCAAAGATGATTCGTAAATCATCAAAATGCTGGGTGTGTTTCTTGGATCGAGTTGTGAGGTTGTCCAAGTAAGTGAGGATGATATGAGCCAGATCATGAAAGATATATGTCATAGCTCGTTGGAAAGTTGCGCCGGCATTTTTTAAGCCAAAAGGCATGACACGATATGCAAAGGTACCCCACGGGGTAGTGAATGCGGTTTTATATTGATCAGTGGGGTGAATTTGAATTTGATTATAACCAAAGAATCCATCCATAAAGGATAGAGCCTCATGGCCTCCACAGTCGTCGATAATTTGATCGATGAAAGGCGTTGGAAAGTTGTCTTTGGGACATGCGTGATTGAGATCATGAAATTCTGTGCAAACACGGATAGTGCCCTATTTTTTGTTAACAGGTACAGGCTTGGAAACCCATGAGGTATAGGTGATGGGGTAAATGAACCTGGCAGTGTGTAACTTGTCAATATCGGCTTTGATAATCGTGGCTTTGGATGGGTGTAGTGGTTGTTGTTTTTGGTGAACTGGTGTAATGTCAGGCCAGGTGTCAATGCGATGTTCGACAATAGAGAGATCGAGGCTAGGAATTTCCATGTATGACCAGGAAAAAATATCCCTATATTCTTGGAAGAGGGCTTTATATGCAGTGATTTCCTAAGGAGTGCAAGAAGCTCCATTGGTGATTTCTTCGACGATGCTCTTTTTAATGGAAATGCCGATTTTGATGGTTGGGGAAATGTTGGCCATGTTCCCTTCTTCAAAAGCATCAGGGGTAGGAATGGGGTTTTTGACCCAGTCGATAGGCCCTGAGGGGATAAAATATTTATTTTCGACCACGTAAAAGGGGTTTTGGTTAGGAGGCATGGAGGCTTCTTGTTGAGAGAAGAGTGCACGATGGTGTAGCGCATCCCAGGGGAGGTCGGGGTGGTTTAACTCTTCAAGTATTTCCTCATCGTATTCGAAGTGACAGGAATACAAGGGGTCATGAGGAGTGATATTGGTGACAGTGGTCATGTGGTTGCCCCCTGGTGAGGAAGAAGCAGGGGAAACAATGTTAGGAGATGGTGCAGGTTCACTCGACATAAACCATATATTAAAGTATTGAGGGGTACCCATGGTAGTTGGGTGTAAAATGTCCATAAGGGAATGAGTGGGAGAGTTGGGGAGATTGGGGGGTGAATCCTCAGATAAGTCATTTAAGAACTAGGGAGGCATTGGAAGGGCCTCGGGTTCGGGAGAAATAACATGAAGATCCTCTAGTGACGAGGTAATGTCAATTATCGCCTCTGCAGGCTGTTGAAGCAGAGTTAATTGGCGTTGCCTGTATTCAAGGATCAAAGGACACTAGTATGTAAAATGAGCTAACGAATCATAGAGAGAGCAAGGGCATCTCATACGTTCATTAACTGAAGTGGTGACATACCGAATGTCAGTGATATTGGTGGAGGAGGGTGTAGCAGGACTGGGGTTGCTCTGGAAGTTCTGGTGTACTGTAGCTAATGTATGCCGAAAGAGTGGCATGGCCAGGCAATGGTGGGTATAATGGTCATACTCTGAACATATAGCACAAG
>ML797476.1:15841-57537 GCA_009831015.1 Picea engelmannii
GGGGGGGGGGTAGTGGCAGGACTAGCTGTAGTGGCTAGTGTTGAGGGAGTGTGGTTGAGTGGAATCAAATTTTGTAACTCTGGTAGAGATGGGTAATTGTTGGTTTGGTGTCCCTCTTTCTCACATAGTGCACAAGGTGGTGGGATGCGTGGAGGAAGTGGAGCTATGGGCTCCTTCTTCTTTCTCCTGCCCCCATCTGGGGTAGGGGGTTAGTGAGTGGGGGTGTGGTTGGAGTAAGAATGGGAATCGTCATGGGGATTCCTTCTTTTTGGGGTGGAAGGAATGGTCGAGGGACCATCTCTGGTGGGTGTGAATACCAAACTGGGATTGATAACACCATATTAGGTAGTGTGAGCATTACGACTACCTGAAAAGCTTCGATACCTGATGGAGGGTAAAAGAACGGAATTTGAGTGATGGCTTGGGGAACTGTCTCCCAAACTGGGATATGTCCTTGGGGGGGGTTCTACGACGAGTGGGATGTCAGATATGATAGAATCCTTTGTAGGAGAAATGTTATCCTCTGTGTGAGTTCCATTAGATGATATGACGCATACTTGATTGGCAGGATGAAGGAGTGGTGGTGCTCCATGGTACGTTCCTAACAAGGATGGATCTTTAAAAATCCCAGGACCCATCTCGATGAGTGGATATGTGTTGTGGCTTGTGTGGATGAGAGAAAGAATGTTATCGATGTTGGTATATGGGTTAGGCTCATAATGTGAGACTTGGTCAATAGTAAAGATCTTCCCATTGTGAGGGAACATCATTGTCCAAACGACGGAAGATGCCACTACCTTCATAGCGTACATGTAGCTACGACTGAACAAGATATTATAATCAAGAGGGGCATCAATAAATTTGATATCGATGAGAATAGTCTTTCCCCCATGTTCGACTGGGACATTTTGGAAGAGCCCTTTAGGAGACAATGGTCATCCGTCATAAGCGCGTAATGTGATGGTAAAGGGTATGAGTTCTGGGGAACCAAATTTCTGCGATACCGTTTTGGACATAATGCATGTAGATGCACCTTCATCGATGATACAATGATGAACTATGATGTTCCATATTTTTATTGGTATTTTAAAAGCGATCAAGTCGGGAAGATGGGTTCTCCACTGTCAAGATCAAAGGTAATGAGTTGGGTATCTACGGGGTCGACTTCCCCCAAGGCAGAAAGTAATGATTTCCATTGAGTAGGACAAGTCTAGAGGACCTCCAATACTGACATGGAAGCCGGGGATTGCGCTAAGTCATCTACCAAACTATAGTTATGAGATGCCCTAGCATGTGGGTTGTGGACATTCCTGCGTAATGGGATGCGAGGGATGCAAAGTGGTGGTTCGGCGAAAGGGCAAGGAATCACCAATGGGGGGCCTGTCGGTGTAGGTTTTGTCTCTGGAGGGATCGGAGGAGACTCAGTGGGTGCATGATACTGATGGTTACGTCTTTGTAGAAGGATTTCTTCCTCACTTGTGAGGATAATTGTGTGATCTGTTGGATTGTTAGGGTTGAGGTATTGTCCCATCAGAGGTGGGGGATGCTGTGTGTCATGTTGGGTGTTTATCACACCTTGATGTGGAATAAGATTTTGCAGTACGGAGGGAGGGGGTTGTTGCACGTATTGTTGTGCTGCCTACTGAGGGGCAGGCGGTGCGAGATAATAGGGAAGACTACCATTGTCTTTCAACCATTTTAAATCAGCGATCTGGGGGCAATGATGAGTGTAATGGACAAAATCACCACAAAGGGCACACGAGAATATGGTTTTAACATTATTGTTATTTCGCCCCTGGCGTTTATTATTATTTCCCCCTTGGGGGTTTTGGTTCCCATGGTTTGGGTTTCCCCCAATGGATTGGTGTTGTGGGGGTTGATTCTTGCTTTGCCTTGGGTTGTTGTTATTCATGTTCCATCCTTTTTTCTTGGCGTTGTTTGATGGATGGGTTGGATTAGCCATATTCAACTGTTCAAAACTTTGGTATTGTTGAACGACAGAGGGTTGAACAAAATTCACCCCCGCATGAGGATGTGAGGGAGCCATGGGTTGTGGACCAGGAAATGGGAAGTACATACTCTGTGGTGGTATCGATCCATAAGGTACATAGGAAGGCATAGTGCTTTCGCTAGTACTATAAGCTAAGGTAGAGGGGGTACCAGAGTTTGTTGGGATAGGAGGATGTATGGGGGGTGCCGGTGGTGGTCCACTGATGGGTGGAGGTATAGCAACAAGGTATGGTTGTTGATAAGGGGGTGGTGGGTAATAAGAAGTGCCCCCGTATGCCGATAGGTATTGGGGTATTCCATACATTAGTGGTGTTTAGGGTTGTGGACCGTGGTGAGTGGTGGCACCAATCAGTTCGTTTGCTGAGTGAGACATGCTAGGTTTGTCTTGGCCAAATGGCACAGGTTTGGGAAGATCAGGAAGTACAGTGTATAAGTACCTTGAGTATGCATAAATGAGCTTGTACTTTTGGGCCTTACTAATGGCCTCCTCTTTAGATTGAGGGAAGGTGGAAGCTACATCCTTACCTAGGAGAGAGACGAGTGATCTAAGAAACCAGTCGAGACACTATTGCTTGGTGGTTTCTTCTTTGCACAAACTACATCGCCTACGCCACTCATAAATGTGGTCAGCGATATGTGTGTCTGAGGTTTGTTTGAAATTAGAAAGTAGTTCTAGACCATTGTCGTGGTAGATGGGTAATTGAAAGAAGGTCAAGAATGCTTTGGCCAATGACTCAAAAGTTGCGTGGGACCTTGATTTTTCTTGGACATACCATTTGGCCGATGGGCTAGTGAGGGTGCATTGAAATAATCGCAGTCAGATGGAATCATCCATAATGCTATTATAGGAGAACCATAGGTGAAAGGTCATAACATGGTTGGCAGGGTCATCGCCTGCCTTTCCATCAAACTTTGGTATGTCTGAAGGTAGTTTGGTGGGCATTGTAGGCCATGTGGGATCATGCAATATATGATCATTGGTGAGTTTGATGAGATCCGGGATGTTGAGAGAGGCCAAATATGGCATTTGTAGTGGGGGGTGAGGATTAGCTCTGACCATGGTGTGGGTGTGTTGTGAACCTGACCCTTGAGGGGGGCTAGGTGGGTTGTTGCTTCCTCCTTGAGAGGAAGTAGGTCCCCTGCTTCCATGTAATGGAGAGTGAGTGAACAGATGACCTTGGGAAGTGGACCCAGGTAATGTGGACCCAAGCAAAGTTGATCTTAAAACAGTAGCACTCAAAGGAGTGTGTGAAGGAGGTGTCGATGAGTGGGCGAGACCATACACTCTCCCTAAGATAGGAGGGAGGTTTAGAAAGTGTCGTGAATGACGGGGGTTTTGTGGTTCCCCTATGATGTTAGACTAGTTGTGTGAATGTGTGCAAAGAGTGGTGAGAGAAATATAGAAACAAGAGGCTTTGCGTTGAATGTTTACACAATATATATATATCCAAATCAAACTGTAATCAGATGTGCATCATACATAAAATGTTTTGAAAAAGAAGCATATATGTGGGTAAGTGGGTTTTGTCCTCGTGGGGAATCAAAAGAAATAAAATGCTCGTGTCCTAGAAGACGTAAAGTCCTTCCTCTCAAATAGCACTGGACCTTCCAATAGTACTCAACAGTGGGGTTTGAGGTCACTAGAAGAGAAACTAGTGAAGGATGAAATAATTGGTTATAATGAGGGGTAAAGGGGGAATATCCTGAAAGAGCTGTCGATATTTCCCAATAGCCACACAAAATCCAATCAAGGTGCAATAGCAGCCCATAATTGCCACGTGGGTAGATGTCCTAAAGTTGGTCACTAGGTACCTCGATCAAAGTGCGACATTTAGATTTTCGGCCTAATAAATAGGTCACAGGCTGGATCCCGTCCAAGAGGTGGGTGCCTCAAGGGGGGATGCATAGAAAAACTAGACCTCGTCCTTCAACCCTTCATGGGTATCTCCCTTCCTTATGGTATTAGGGACACTTGAATTGGAGGATTTTCAGTTCCCTATTTGACAACTTCTATGGTTTTGACAATGTTAGAACCAGATAACGGGGAGTTATTTGGATGCCTATCCCCGAAATCCTACCTAGACTAAAAAATTTCTTTTGGCACCTCCCGTGGAGGAAAACTTAGTGAGTTTTTAGAAATATTTTAGATGTAGTTGTTTTGGGAGGTTGGGGGTGCAGACCAACCTCGTTGATTAAAATGGGAGTGGATAGTTTCATCGAGAAAAGGGTGGGGTATTTTCGTATTCCTTTTGGAGGAAACTTACTTTGACCTCCACATTTCAAGAAGAAGCTATGTGAGTGATAAGTAACTTTTGTGTGTGAGTGAAAGTGTGCCAATTTTTAGTGAATTAGATGTCACCTTGCTGCATGTGGACTTCGCTTGGTCCTTACAAGTGTTTGATTACCTAATTAACTAAGTGCCTTTGGTACAACCTTGCGTAATTCAAAAAGTCCCTAGTAAGCTAGCATGTGGACATGTGGGTCTGTTACTATCCCTTTAAATCCCTATTTGTGATGTAATCTAAGAAAAGATTTGAAACTATCCTAGATTGATCATGTGGGCATGTATGGGCCCATTACAAAACCTTTAAACTTCCCTAGTGATTTGATCTAAGAAAGAAAAATTCAAATACTATCCTATCTTTGTAGCATGTGGGCATGTATGGTCCCATTACAATATTAAGATGTGTTTGAAAAAGTAAACTAAGAGGAGTTCCAAGAAGGGTTGTTGCCCTCTCCTAAAGGTTTTTAATGTTCTTAAGGGAGATGAAATCGTTTCACAATCTTTTTATAATTCTCAAGATTGCTTGGAGGCGCGAGAGAAGAGCATACTAAGCGATTGTTACTCAACTTCTAGTACCAATGCAAGTTAAATGTGGTTAAAAATGATTTCCAACTTATCTTGTAAGTCAAAACAAGCCATCCATGTGGAAAAAAGCAAAGAAGGGAAATTGATTTTATCCTCCTAAGTGCCTATGGGTTTTTGACTAACCCCTTTATATGATGAGGGGACTAAGTGTGGTGCAGCTTTAAAACATGCTTGAAATCATTTTTAAGAAGGCAAATGGCCTTCCCCACATCTCAACAACTTTACAATGTGAATTTTTGCACAGGTGCGCAGGTCCCAGTGGAGACAGAGGCACATAGAGCGCATGCGCGCAAATAGAGACAAGTCAACAGGTGCACGTGCACAGAACAGAACTGTGAATCAGGTGCATGTACGCACTATGTGCGTATGTGGGCCTAAAAACCTGTGCATATATGACACACAGCCGAGAATGAAAAATCCAAATGGATTTCTCTCAATTCAACTTGGAATTGATTGAGTGGCAAGTCGGCCTAGGCCAGTTAGTGTACCTACAAGTTAAACAAACTAAAAGAAGAGCAAGAAAAACCCAAATGGGATAGGAAATTGATACCTTTCCCCAGTGGAGTCGCCAATCTTTTGCGCCTCTTTCGTCACCTTAGTGAGCAAAATAGAGGTGCTTCCAAGATCAGTTGGGTCTGGTAAGCATGACAGCTACAAGGAAAAGAGTTAGGGAAAGAAAATAAAAGACTACAATTAAGAATTAAACTAAGAAATGCAATAACAACTAAATTCATGAGCATAGGGACATAGAAACAAAAAGAACCATAAGACCAATGTCACCAATGTTGAGGCTGATCTATTAGTGAAATAATGCACCAAGAAGAAAGGGGACTATGAGTCTCTTTTTCCTCCAAGGGAGGGCTCTTGGACCCCCACTAGCTAGCTCTTCTTACAACAAAGAAAAATGGAAAATGGTGAAAGAACTCTTTACAAATCCACTCAATGGATGAGATGGATTGTCCAAAGCAATGGTGCCAATATTCTCTTGACAAGGATGGAGTCCTCAAGACAATAGAGGTAGCATAACATTACTTTTAATTCCTTGAAAAATGAGGTGCATCCATGCCATTTTTATAGCATTCCTTTGGGTTATTTTTTAATTGCTTTGTAGTGTGAAAAGAGGCCAATTAGGGCATTCCTAGGTCTTTTACCAGCCCACCAGTTGGATCCAGTCCATATTTGAGGGTCAAATCGGCTTGGGAGCTGAACCATAAGTGGGTGGGAGGCCGACCACTCTCATAAACGCGTCGTTTAGCAGGTGCGAAAATTTTTGCGATAATAGTCGTGCATTGTGTGCATGTGCATGATTTATGTGTTCCTGTTTCGCGCATGTGCGCACGCGCCCAATGTCTGCATAGTGCTCTTCAATTTTTCACTACTTTGTATAGTTTTTTACCTTTTTATGAATGATTTGGTATTAATTCAGGTCCATGGATGACTTCATCACTGTTTGACGATGCCAAGTTCTTGTAACCATGTGTGGACGAAATTTCAGTGATAACAATGGGGGCGGTACGTATACTAATTTACCCAATCTTTAAGAAATCACTCTTATATTTTATGATTTCCATTATGTTCTTTATGATGTTAATCCATTTGGAGAGCTTCGGTCTGTTTACTCAGTATGTCCTATTTTTGTTATCAACAATAACATTCCTCCTTGGATGTTAATAAAGAGGGAGGATTTCTCAAACATTTGAATTTATTTCTCATGATAGTGATCACAATTTTAATTTTACTGTAATGTGGTAGGCGAATGGTGGTAAATCAAAAGTGGCCTCAGAACAGGTAAATCAACAATAATTTTTGAATTGCATTTAATGCGCATTTTATTTTTGTGGCGATTAATTATTTTATTTGTTTACATAATTGAATTATCATTTATTTTGTTGAATATGTAGTTGGAAGGCCATGATTTTGATGATGATTCGATCGAAAAAATGGATTTGTATGAATCCCCCAACCCTATGGTTTTAATTAGAAAAAATATCAATAAGGAAAACAAGGAACTAGCTCAATTGTTAGATATTCTAGATCAAACTCCCAAGGTCGGATAAAGGATCAAAGAAGATATTAAATGACTTAATACATATAAGGTAATAACCATAATTTCAAGTGGTTTTATTTTTATGTCATAAGATCAATCATGAAAGCTTGATTTTTAACTTTTACATTATCTAAACGAAAAAATGTTTTTTTTCTTATATAGAGATTTTTAGAACTTGTTGACCCCATCATGTATGGTGTCAGTAGTAGTGGCACTGCATAGATTCCACAGGGTCCCAACGCAGGCCCTCATAAAGCTTCCAGGATGCAACTATTCAGATCTCCACCTTCCACACCATTAGCTAGGAGCCACGACACAGACACCGAGGAAGCAACCACATAGGTAGGCTCTGGAGGTGGTGACAGAGATGAGGCTAATGATTTGACCAACTATATGGTTTCTTTTCCTAAAGCAAGACATATTATCACCATAGGGACCCTTAAGGGCACATTTATAGTCAATGAGAAAGGGCTTCCATTAAAGAAAGTTAAATTCCAGGGTATTTTTTTTTTTAATTTTAATTGTTTCATGTTCTCTATGTAGACAAATATAAATCATATAAATTATTATTTTTAAATTAATAATCATAAAATATTTTTGTGTTTTGTGAATAGCGATTTTTATAGGTCCTGGGAGAATAAGGAATTGCTTATTTTTGGGCCCACCATACCGGAGAGGTGGAATTTCGAGAATTCCAACCTCAAAAAAGAATTGATGGATTATATTGAAAGCCTTTTTGGTGTAGACACATTTAGTAAGACCTTGGCCATCGCTGCAACTGGCCAATATTTAAAATATAAGAGATAAACATATAGGAAGAAGTTGAAACAAAAAGATATGTATGAGCATCCTCTAATGATTCCAAAGAGAGAGTGGAAGGTCCTCATTTAAGATGCGAAAGAGAAGAAATTGACAGATGAAGAAAAAACACCCCCTAGTCCCAAAAGGCAAATTACAATTTCAATTCAATACCTTCAATTTTTTTTATATGTAAATAAAATTGTGGTATATATTAACATACTTGAAAATTTTGATGATAGGTTGACTGGCACATCAAAGAAAAAAAATCAAGGCTTTTCAAATGTGGCCAACACATGCTAGTCCAAGGCGGCTACTTGAAATTGCAGTCACAAATTGTAAGTACCTAAATATCTTATTTGTATTGCCTTAAAACTTTTAGGTAATTTCAGTGAATAACATTAAAAATACATACTCTTATGCAATGCAGGGTGACGAGTTTGATACTGAAACCACAAAGGAAGATCTCCATCTTGGTTACAAATACGACAATAAAGATCTAGTTGAATGCCAAACAATATTGGAGCAGTTACCAATAACCACTTTGCAGGATAAGGTAAATAAAATTCAATCCACACTAACCTTTATTATTAATATAATACAACCATGTTTGATATAATTGATAAATTTAATGTTTTACAACTTTGTTTTAATCACGGGAGTAACATTGTCAACGAACGCACTAGTATTGAAGAACAGTTCATTGATAGTGGTTTGCAACCATAAGATGGTTCTCCCATGTAGTCCCATTCCACGGGGTTGCAACCACATGATGATGCTATGATCGAGCTAGCACAGGATGGTAATATGGTTGTATTTTAATCATATACTTAATAATTGCGTAGTTATACATTTTCTACTTCTATTTTTTTTACTTATACATTTATGATTGTCCTTATAATTTTTTTTTTCTCAATGGTAGAGAATTTTGTACTTGAGGTTCATAGTGTTGAAGAAGAGCACGTCGGGGAAACCATTCCAATGGTGTTGACGAGTGCACTAGGTAAATAATGACATTGCGGGTGTTGTTTGTAATATTATTGAACTAGGTGTTGTCATCTAAATTTTATATGTTTTTCTTTTGTAGGTGATTCTTCATCACAACGGTCTCCATTACCACGTGAGTACCCCTTACTAGGCGTGCTTTGCATCATGACTCGACACAATCACAATCAGATTTTGAGGAGAACATAGAGAAATAAGACGTAGATATTGATGAAATGCTTAGGAACTATAGAGCTAAGAAGAAGAGGCCGCCTAAAAGTAATAAATGATGATGTACATGAATATTTTAATAATTATTTAATATAAAATCTGTTTTCTATGAAATACCTTTTTTTACTTGTTGGCTCACCAAAATGTCATTATTTTACCGACCTTTTACTTCACTTTTCACCATATTCCTCTTTCCCGCAGCCTTACATTAATACCATTTTCATGATTGAATATTATTTTAGACCTATTATTTATGAAAGCATTCATTTTAGTATTTTGAGTGAGTTTATGATTAAATTATTGGAAAAAAACATGTTTTCACTTATATATGAAAGTGGGATGAGTTCTATGATGTTTATAGGTTCATTTTAATACTCCAACCAAGTCATATGATGGAATAGAAAAAATCCTCTTTTCACATCAACTTTTATTCTCTAGTTTTTAGATGTAAAGTGCTTTAGTGTAGGTTATGGAAGAGTTGTTAATTTTCTCTTAGGAGAATTAATCTTACTCCAAATGGATCAAGGAAACATTTTATTTCATTTTAAAAAATTGTGAATATTGGTATGTATATGTGTTTTTTTTTGCTGTAAATATTTCAATAGATTTATATGTTGGGTGTTGGGGAATTGAGAGTGAAGTGAGGGTGGGAGGGTCCATAAGAGGTTCCACCTTCATGTGGTTGGCCCTGTTTAGTAGATAATAATTTATTGGAATCATTTAATCTTGGAGAAAACCTCCCTCGATCCAACAAAGCAACAACAAAGTCAATGTTGATTTCCTTGTTGCTACTTCAAATCAAGGGAGGCAATTTGATCAAATATTAGACGCGTGGCTCCAATAAATTATTCTTGAAACCAAGAGGAGATCATTCAGGTACGTTCTCACACTCTCATAAAAATGCATCTTAGAGTAAATAATGTTCTACAAATATGACTTGTATTTATTTTTTAGATATTTATGGAGGTTGAATGATTTTGGCAGGTACTTTTATATATTTCTTCATTGATTGAGGGAATATCAAGACTAATAGAGGGTCATAAATTTGAAGAGAAACACACGGGGGAAACCATTCCAATTGTATTGCTAACCAGTTCATCAGATCATGTGTGATTGCTCTTTTCAACATATTTTATATAACCATCAATTCTAGTTATCTTTAATGTTTATGAATTGTTATGTGATTATTTATTAATTCAAGGTTTGCTATGTGATAATTTATTGAGATATATCATCTATTTAGTACTTGTCATGTTCTAGAATTGCATCCAGTAATGGTAGATACAAATCTATTTATGTTTAGTTAAATAAACCTTAGATTCTTGTAGGGATTGATGAAGTGTTAGTTCATGCATCTACTGCTAGGGGTCCTCGTAGAATAACGCCAAATGCATTGGGAAAAATTTCCATAAATAGTGTTTTTGTACTATGCCTCCTTTTTTATAGGCATTTTTCTAGATCATGGACCATGTACTGTTACCATCCATCCTAATATAAATATCAACTCCTTCTATGTTTGCTTCATATATGTCTTTCCATATCTATTCCCATAGTTAATTTTTACCTTTGAGTCATCTCATGAATACAACAACTTATTAGTGCTATGTTTTGAACCATAAAATAAATGAATTTCATTTGACGAACTTATACAAGTTTTCTAAAATTTCCTTTTGGATCACTTTAGGCTTATTTATTGGGCCTAGCTAAGTGCAAACAACTTGTTGTTCGTGTTTTATTACTTGCTTCCCCCAGTTTCCAACAATAATAAATAATTGGGTTAGGTTTCATGACACCCTTCTTCCATTATATAAGGTGTCACAGGTGAAATCATTTTGAGCTTCCACTTAAACCTGGATTTCTCCTTTTGTGAACCAATTTTTGAAAACAAAAGAATGTTGGGTGATCCTTGCATGTTGATCATGAAAACCTAGAAAGTGATTCAACTATACAAATTTCCTCCTTTACACAAAGTCACTCGGGGATGATAATTCTCTGTATGAACACAAAGAGATAAAAAGGAATTAGATCATGGGGACATAAACCCTCTCACTGGATATCCATTTGTCTTATATTCATCCATCACTTCATAAAATCAAAATCATAGGTATTACACTAAATATATCTGAATTTTAGTCCAAAACGTCAATTTTGGGAGTGGTGTTTAGAGAACTACAAATGTTAAGTTATCAAAATGGTAAATTCAATTTTAGTTGGAGGTGTTCTCCATATGTTTTCCACATCCCACTCTTCCATGTCCTCCACACTCCACATTATCCTTTCCCTCCACATCCATTTTCTCCATGTATTCTTTTTCTTCCACATCCCACTCTTCCACATTCCTTTTCATTCCCTTACTCTCCCATGCATTCTATATTCCTCCCTTTCCCACCTCCACATCCTCCCCACTAGTGCACATTTCTGCATCCATGCGGACAATATCTACACTCACTCCCCTCAACCTCCTCTCTACATGCCTATCTACTCTCACCTATGCATCAGCCCTATCCCTCTACCTCCACACCCGTTTTTCCATGTGATATGCATAGGTGGCCTCCTTCGTACCTCAACACTTGTTTTCCTCCAAATATGTTTTATCTATTCTATTTTTTTTTCCCTTTTCCTTGAACACATCCCAATACACCTTTCAACAAACCACAAGATGAAATGTGGCACATCCAACCAAATCATGACATGTGGATTTATCCTAGTTGGAAACTGGGCAAGTATGGTTTGCTAGTGGTGACTGACAAATGACATGGCAAGGTTACTAGGTGGCGATATAGCAACCAAACATTACACTAACAACAAGATACATATGTTTTATATAGATAAATCTATTCTACCACACTCTATACAAATAAGGGACCACTCTTCTTTATAAAGAGCTCAATCTTCCCTCCCAAAATGCATGTGGGATAATAAGGAAGATTTTAATCAATAACTCATATTTCACAAGGAAACTAATCAACAATGGTTGAGTCTCCATCTTTCAAAGGCCATATATTGAGCTCTTGGTGTTGATATTGGGTAAACAAGAGCTCATCGGAAAGGTAAGAAGGTGAAGAACATATTGTTTATATTTTTAGGGATGAATCTTGTAATATTTTTTTGAAAAATTCAAAGAACATTCTCTCTCTCTCTCTCTACCTTTCTATATATCTCTATCTTTATCTCTCTACACACACACAAACACATGTTACACAAGGTTGATTGACCGCTACCATCTATACATAAAAATCCACCTAGCATGGCCATGACATATCCATGTCATTCTACTAGTCCACATCAGTTGTACGAGGTCCACATCGTCTATATGATTCCACGTCATTATTTAGGGTTTTTCTCTAGAATTTAAAATATACATTTAATTATATATTTTTCTTCCATTTTTCAAACCACCACCATGATTTTTCACATATGGTTCCTCCAATTCAACTCATCAAACGAAATTTTCAACCCATCAGCTACCAAATTTGTCACCATTGCATATAATTAGAACACTATGCCTCATTTAGAATTGGGGCTTTCACCAATTTCATGAGTTTCCCAAATTCTTGAGCATAATCACTTTGTAAACCCATAATTTATATCATTAACACTTCCATGCCTACCATATTATTTCTGAAGACATTATTTTTTCATTTAAAAACCATGAAAACTAATGACCCTCCATACCTTTCTTTATTGACATTTTGTCAATCATATCGTATGCAACAACATTTTCCCCAATTTTCACCAAACTAATTTAAATTTGGGGATTCTTTTCTATTACACCTCCATAAGTAGTCCAATTATGCTGGAATCATTACAATTGGGTAAATGAAGCACTCAATTTAACATTTGCAGGCTTCAAATAGTATTTTACCCAATTATTCTCCATGAGGCATTTAGTCAAACACTTGACATGAAAATTGTAACTTCTTTATATATAATCTAACTTCTAGCCCATACCACCCCAATGTTGTAACTTGTATATTTAATACCACTTTGTAATGTACATATTCATCTCATTAAGATGAAAAGAACAATATTACTTGGAATTTCTAAGAAATTGAAATTTTGTAGACAAAATACATTTCCCATAAACAATTACTCCACAACCTATGAGCACATTTAGCCATCTCTGCACATAAAACATATTTCTACTCATACATTTATTAATAACAGTTGGCACATCGACAATTACATCAAAATTCATATACATTTACAATAGTCTTCATAGATATATCTTTCAAATACTTGTAATTACATCATATTTGTGATTATGTCTCCTTCTAACATCCCCATAGGGCCATTTTCAATAAACTAATATGGTTGGACATTAAATTATATAATAGAGGTAGAATTATTCTCTCCACGTTAAAATATATGGTTTTAGAAGCCTCAAATATGCATAGAAATCATTACCAAAAAACCTAGCATGCACTGTTTTTCCCATTGGTAATTCAAGATTAGTATTTCTTTAATTAATGCATAATATTTTAACACGAGAAAGACACAATGATTAATTTTCAACAATTGAACAATACTAGTTAATTACTTATCTCATTTAATGGATGCAGTTGGGGAATATATCCATGGTAGAATTTTTCATCCCGACTATAAACACCAACTCGTGTAGGTGCCACCCTATGCCAAGAGTTGAAACACCAAGGGAAAATTCACTAGGTATGGCTATGGTTTTTGTCGCTTATCCCAAAAACTAACAACTAAATTTAAGGAATTACCTCTCATCCCATTCTTTCTATACAATTCCCACTCTCTAGCATCTCTTTGCCCCTCATCCCTGAACAACACAAAGAATGGGATCCCCTTCACTGCTAAAAAATCCCTCAGGATATTCCACATCCATCCAATGAACCAACATAGTATAGCTAGGTGATATATAATGCTATAAGACAATAAAAACTCTTTTTTAAATCAATTCCTCTTAATCCCAAAAATAACTCATGGACATTCTCATGGATTCCAAATAATTTCATGGTTTCAATTTTTGGCAACAATACTGTGGTAGCAGAATGTCCTTCTACCCTAGCATACATGAATGGTAGATTGAATGAATATTTTTCCCCATGTTATTCAATCCCCAAGATTGCATGCAAAACTAGGATTACATGACTAATACATGGGCCCCTTATAAAAGTTAGGAAATAACATGAGGAAAATAATACAAAGGGATATGTAGGCTTCGGTAAATGACACATGGAAAAAAACAATATTATTTTAGTGACTCCCCTAGTTCCACTATTGTTGGTTCATTTCCCCCATGTTGCTCCTAAGGATATATCAACTCCAAAGTGCATGTGTTATTAGTTTATTAATTATATTATTAATTCAAATATAATGAAATGGTAATTTACTTACCCACTTACCATATACTTGCGTATTATTGTAATACACTCATAAAGGGTATTACAAAAAAGGGAAGCCCCTTAGGGAGCCACAAGAAATTTTGAGCCTCCAAGTAGAATGATGATAGGTAGGTTTACAATTTCCTTCAACAATTACCATGATTAAATTTACCATTCAAGTTTTATTGAGTGCACACAATAGAAACCTGAAATTTGATGGCACTACAAATGACCCATGACATTATTTACCAACATAGTTCACATAAATTAACACTTCTATTTTAAAATAAATTGAATCTACAACATGTTGTATCCTCTCAAGCAACACAGTAGACTACAAACTAACCTAAGATGCCAATTCAAGAAGACATAAAAAAGGTAATCCCTCTTGGCAATCCATTTGGTAAAATTGTGAACACAAAAGTGAATGTTGGAGATAATCACAACCAACTTTTTGTTGAATTTGTAAGTGTTTCCATGTCGATAGATTCTCTTTGTGTTTGTGTAATTTTGTATTTACCATGAATTTGAGGAATTCATTGAATTATTAACTTTGTCTAGAATGGCAACTCTCATAAGTCTATTTGGAAACCACGCCTTAAAAATTTTAGAAAAAAAATACCCACTTAGACATGGAGTTCCATGAAGTCATCAAATGAGTTATTTTAATGGGATATAAATATTATTACCATTAATCAAGTGAGAATAATTTTTAGACATGTTCTGCCCCACATAATGCAGAGCAGTGGTATGCAAACTTGGTGTTACAGAAGAATACCTCTATGTGGTATTATATCATTTTGCTAAATTAACCTACCCTCATACATAAACTTTAATAATTGAGTATATGATATGTTGAGACACTACTTCCATATAAATCCATGATCAATGGTTACATAAATTTCTCTTAGGCAATGAAATCTCTCTCTCTCTCTCTCTCTCTCTCTCTCTCTCTCTCTCTGTATATATATATATATATATATATATATAATTTTGTACTAGTGTTATCTTCCACTAGCATTATACATGTGGGATGCTAAACTATCGTGTAAGATATACCTCATCCAGTGATATACAACTTCATGGATTGACAGATTCAGATTGGGCAGGGAGTGAAAAAGACAGAAGGAGTACTTCAAGGATGTGTTCCATCTTGGGCTTTGTTATGATATCTTCGGGCAACAAGAAATAAAATTATGTTGCACTCAACATAGCAGAAGAAAAATATATCACTGTATGTGAGGCATATACATAAGCAGTATGGCTGAGAAAGATGATTTTTGGATTATTTTATCAAGTACCAGATTCGGCCATAATATAATGTGACAATCAGAGTTGTATAAGTTTATCCGAACACCCAGTGTTTCTTGATCAATCGAAACACATTGAGATCAAATACTACTTTATTCATGATAAATTCCAAGAAGGAGAAGTGAAACTCTAGTATATCTCCATAGATGAGAAAATAAAATCTATTTTGACAAATCCTTTGTCCAAGATAAAGTTTGCTTACTTACAAGACAAGTTGGGGATCATGGAGATAACTCCCTTAGTTGAAAGGGAAGAGATGGATCCACACGTTGGGAGGGAGCAATGATATATATATCATTGATTTATGGATAATAAGTTTCCAGTTTGGAAAATGGTATAGGATGGGAAGTTCCTTTCCAGTTTGGAAAGTGGTTTGAGATTCTTTGACGGACAATCATTTTCTAGTTTGGAAAATGGTTTAGATCGGACAGTCATATTCGTAATGAAAATGTTCTGATAGATCGATGATATAACATAGATAGTGATTCCCATTATGGCTAGTGTGTGGGAATGGTATAGGACAATCATTCTTCTTGGAAATCACTCTTAATAGTGGTCAGGTAGAATGGTCCACCTCCCCGGACATTCACTCTTTCAAATTTCACAGTTGTGAGAAGTTTCGAAGAATGGTCTATTTTGGAGGTTGGTGCAGGACAGTCATTTCCTTAGGAAATGGTCTGAACATTCATTCCCTAGGGAATACTCATTCTCTCCAAGTTGCAATATGTTTAGTGCCAGAGGAATGGCTTGGTTATGTGAATGGTCCAGGTTAAACAATCAGGGACAAGAATTCCCTAAGACAGACTCATTTGATCCAAGTTGCACTATGTTTAGTGTCGAAGGAGTGACCCAGTTAGTTGAATGGTCCAACCTTAGAAATCAAGGACAATTATTCTTCCATGCTTGGGAAGAATAGTCCAGATAGCCCATGGTTGATGTTTTTACTGTATGAGGGTAGATGTTCTTTCAGATATCAGAGATGCGAGTAGAAGAATGGCCCAAATGACTCAACTTGTATCATGATATTGTTTATGAAGGTTGATATTAGATGATATGACTGTTTTACAAACTGTATGTCTCTGCACAATAGTTGTATACTACGGTGGTGGATGCATTCCACTGATTGTGACTATGTGTCACTTATTAGTAGCCATGTGCTACTTTGTATGGTTTTGTTCTAGTGTATAGTAGTTATGTACTATTATGGATAGACACAGTTGTGTTTTATCAGATGACATTGTATTGATTATCATGGAGATTATCTAGTTGGATGATGATGACGGTGCTTGTGATTTGATCATGACATAGCTTGTGTGGCTATGATGATGCTATTGGTTGAATGGTCTATTTGTGCTAAAAAATATTTTCTTTTATACCTCTCTATGTAGGAGGGAGTGTTGATATTATGGTAGTTGCGGGAGGTTTTAAACTCCACCTGTGATCTTTGACGAGATTAGAATATTCTAGGAAACAAGAAGAACCCTAAAAGACTTGGAAATAACCCTAGAAGATAATTTGGTGAAAGAGAATATTTTATATTGAGTCTTTATCCTCCAAAAAGAGAATTCGGCCCAGACAGTGTAAAGAGAGTAGTATAAATATAGGGCGCTAGATCTCATTTGGCACACAGAACTCGCAACTGTAGAAATTTAGTACTGCACAAGTCTGGAGAGCAGTTGTGGCTGCAGTTACTGCAACCCATAATTTTGGTCTTTCTGGATTGGACTTTCTAATCATTATTGGTTATCTTTATTGGTGCATTAGCCTTGTTTGGCTATTGATTTTCTACCATACTTATTCTCTCTGTCAAGGTCAAGGTGCTTGGGGGTGGAATTTGTGCCTATGGTTGGGTGACAATATTGATATACTGTCTATGGTTAAATGAGCACATCCACTTTTCTAACAAGAAGGGGATGAAGGCCTATGGGGGTGGTTGCTAGAAAAAGATAGGAACCTAACAAATTAAACTTGTATATGCTCATGTAGGGATCTCGAGAAAAATGAAAATCATCTCATAAAAAACTAACGAGACCCGTAAAATAATGACTAATAACAAAATGCCAACCAGGGAGGAGCATGTGTGGGTAATTTTTTTATTTCTTAGGTAGAGTCCCCACACATATTTCCAACTTGGGGAAGCATGATGTGACCAGTGTATAGTCAAGGTGGGAACAATTTTTCATGCAAGTAAGTAGAATCCCCACCTTGGATTTAACCTAGAAACATCCTAAAAGAACAAAAGGAAGTCAATGGGCTTGGAAAAAGGTTTCATCAAAGAAGAAGGTGCAACACACCCCCTAGAAAGGCACCCATAAATGAGAAAATATGAGCCCTTGTATGTGATGAAACTCATTGACCTATGAAGCATAAAACCCTATCCACCTCATCATCCACTACATAAAATTGAAAGGAATTCCTTGGGAGCATACCTTACTTGAGGGTTTTGGTCTACCCAATAAGACTTTTATGACACCCCTCCCATACCTAAACTTGGTCAATTGTATAGGCCCTTGGAGAATTTCCTTAATTTGATGAGGTAGTTTTAATGCACATGTTTTGGTTCCTTTCTTATTAGATGTGTTTTACACTTGCCATGATATATTTGACTTGAGATATTTAGAAGACATACCCTTTTGTTTTGCAGGGCCCTTCTTGGTGGCCCATTTTGGGAGAACAAGCCTATCTTGGGATTCCATGGACAAATAATTCCAGAGGTTGGATTCCTAGGGCACACACACCCGATCATAGAGAAATTCCTTTAGAGGCTTGCATGGAATCATGGAGGATCTAACCTATCCCCTACCACCCAAACCTTTTTCTTTAAGGAGGAAAAATGTCACTTTTTTTAGTCTTGACATCATAGAGGGGCTATGGTTTGGTGATGATGGAGTTTCTCATTGACACTTTGAATGGGATGTAATGGGAATGGTATATAAATTTTTTCATAGATAAACTATGTTTAAATGGGATGTAATGTGAATGCGTTACTCTCGTATTAAATTTCAAAGATATTTTCTTGATTAAAAGTGATGGTTTTAATAAAGTTATCACTCATATTTAATTAATTGTTTGTTATTCTTGACATGTTGCTATAAATATTATCCATATTTAAAGATAAAAATGTCCCATGATGAGCATTTTGTGTGTCTAACTCCAATGCTAGTGCCATGTATACATTTTGTTGAAAGTTGAATACAAAATTATCTTAATGCTTTCAAATCCACACTAAAATTACACTACCTCAATAATGAATGTCTTCCTTAACCATTCAATATAAAGGCATATATTACTACTTCCAATCAAAATTATATCAATTAAAGTTTTTTTTAATTCTCTTTTCTACTACAATTAGTAGTTTTTGAAATATATTCAAAATTTGAATAGTTACAAAAATTATCTTATAATCTCCCCTTTAAAAAATGAAAGAACTATATCTCACTATAACTATAAATACAACTATATGATGACTACATCTCATTATAATTACAACTACAACCATACAATATTTTCTTTTCTTTATATATGTAACTATCAACGACTGCAACTCATTATAATTATAACTAATACAATGCTATAATATGAAAATAGGGATAATAAATTGGAGAATAAAGTTTCAAAATCATGGCATCCAATTAGCTAAAATGTTTGATGATATAGTTGGATAATGGTGACAACTAACCACCTTCACTAAATTAGAATGTTTATACATCTACATTTTTGTAGGTCTTGAACTTCAATTGTAGTTTTTGGGCATTTCCTATGTGTTTTCGACAATTGAAAAAAACGTGATTTCCCTCATTAAAGACCACCTTTTACAACTTCTCAGCATACAATTGTTGTAGTATCATCCAACCTATATAGAAGTTCTATATCATCCATTGGTTTTGGCCAAGTGGATAAGGAGGAAAGCACATATGGCTAGGTTGTTGAGCTTGTGTCCCATCCATCACAAAGTTTAGGAGGAAATCCTAGTAGGGGAGTCGCTTAAGGGACTTCAAGGAGTATTCAGGTACTTGAATCACAACTAATGTGACCATTTAACTCTATGTATTTTGATAGTTATTGGGGTTAGATCATATTGCAAACTCCTACTACAAGTACTAGTTATTAGGCCCAAGGTATGGATGTTGATTAAGGTTGGAAGGTTAAATCCAATAAGAGGAAGTGGGATTCCTCTCCTACTCCTTTGGAAAATCCTAGTAAAGTAGTGAGTCCTACTCCTTGGATAAAGTCATTCAATGAAATTGTGAACCTTTCCCCATACAAGGGACCATCTTCCTTGAATAATGTAGCATTGAGAAACATATTTATTGGTATAAGGAACCCTCTATTCCTTAAATGAATCCTTATTTCCTTTCTTGGAATGTTAGAGTGATGATGATCCTACATCAGAAACTATTTGTTCCAGGAATTATGTAGGAGGATAAGCTAGATGTGGATCTTCTCTAGGAGGCATGGTTTTGATCTTCATAACCACATGAACTATGTCTGGAATGGTCCTTTTTGGACCACAAACCACTTTCAAGGGAGGGTGGGTAGTGCTTGTTATATCCCCTCACCTTCATAATTTTGTTGCATCGCATGGTTATCACCAGATAACCAATATGCTTGGATTACTTTTTTTATATAGGAAACACTAATTTTATTTTGTTTAGTGTATGTTCCTATCATCAATTCAACATGGATTTGCCTTTGGTAGTGGATGGTTTCTTCTCTACCAGATGCAGAATGGATTGTGGGTGTTGACTTCAACATGGTGGAATGGAAGGGTGATAGACATGGTGGTGCAAGTTTTTTGTTATGTAGTGTGTATAAGTAGGGATGGTCAAGTCATAAGGACACCCTATAGTTGTTGATCCTAATTGGGGGTAAAATGGGTTGAACTATGGAGGTTGACTCACTTGCTCCAATTGTAATTAGGATAAGGAGAGAGTACATGTAATTTTGGATAGGGTGTATGGCCCTTGGGATGATATATCCTTTGTTGAGAGGCTTTCAGTGGTCAATGTATTGAGGGAAACCATTGGATTAGATCATTTTCCCATTAAAACTACCATTTTGGTGTGTCATGTGATTGATTCAAGCCATTTTATTTATAACATTTAAATGTTTCTCATTCAGATTCTCATGATTTCCATGCATTGATTCATCATGTTTGGAACTTTTATCTACATTGTATTGGGGATAGTGATTAGATGTTATGGTGGGAGGTGGGCATTTAGAGACCTACTAAATTCATGTGTGAATGGGGGTGTGGTGTTTGTATTCCATTGAGTAATTTTTGTTTTTCTTAAGAATTTGTATGCATAGTTTTACTTCATGGGTTTAAAAGTTACATGTTTTTTTCTAAGTTATGGTGGATTCATGAGGGGGATGAGATATCCAAGTTATTATTTTATTTATTAAAGAATAATGTGGTAGCTAACAAAGATATTTTCATTTTAAAATATGATGATGTCCTTGAGGAAGATCCCCCTAAGGTATGGGGTATTTTTAGTGATCATTTTCAAAATATTTTTTCTCCTTATCCCTTGAAAAAGGTGTTTACTACTACTAGGAATTATTGTTATAGGGTAGTGAAACACTTGAGCTCCTTGATTTAGACCATGATAGGTTGGACATGGATTTCATGAAGGGACAACATTTTGTAGCCCTTCACTTTATGCAAAATGGTAAATATCGAGGTATTGATGGAGTCTCTTGTGAGTTATACAAGACTATGTGGGGTAGTAATGGATAGACTTAAGTCACATAGATTTCAAATCCTTTTCCTTAATATGTTTAATGGATTCCATTAATTAGGGGTTAATTAATATCATTATAGATAATGTTGCTAGACATACCAATGGGGGATGGTGACCAATAACTCTACTAAGTGTTTCTTAAACATCATATCTAAGGAAATGGCACTAGGGGTGAGGGATGTCATAAAGAATATTGTGAATAAGAAGAAACTAGTTTTTTCTCATGGGAATTTTATCTTGGACATAGTGATTTCTTCTTATGAGGACATGGAGTGGGATAGGGAGTTTAGGAAATAGGCTCTGTTAGTCAAAATTGATTTTGATAAATCATATGAAAGGTTTGAATAGGATTTCATTATTGATATATTGTGCTTCTTGGCTTTTAGTTTGAATTTTATGGGGATGGTTACCACCCTATTATATTGTGACTCATATTTTTTTGTAGTGAATAATTACCTCTCTTCATGAATTTTCCTCCGTGAATCTATTAGGTGGGGATGCCATGTGGGACCTTATCTCTATGTTCTAAATAATTATGCGCTTGGTTATGTGTTAGATGTTTCCATTTATAGGGGAAGATTCAGGGTATTTCACTTCTATATTCCCATGGTTATGGTGAATAATCATTTTGCATATGGTTATTTTTTGTTTGTGCAAGTTGACAAGGAGTTGATGGAAGGTGTTAGAGATTGCTTGTCCATGTTTTCTTAGGCCTCTAGGAATATGGATAGTGGTTGTAAGAGTAATTATTGGTAGGTTGGTCTAGATGAGCCTTATGATTTGGTTCCTCTGACTTGGACCTTCATCTATCTAGGTATAATAGTGAGATATGGAATTCCCTCTACTGTGGGGCTCTCTTACGTGGCTATGTGGGATTGGTGTTTGGAGAATATACAATATAAACAACTTATTCAATGGTACAAAGACCTTCCATTTTACATAAAAATGACTATAGAAGTAGGATTCTTCATGCATCACATATTTATTATGTATCTTATTGGCTTCCAAGTAGGGATAATGGTTGCCAAATGAGTGGTCGTGAGTGATCATGTATCTTGTCACAATTGATTACCAAACATCAAATCACAATTGGTATATGTATTCCAAAAGAATTTCTAAGAGCATAGGGATTTGATGTTTGGAAATCAATTGTGACAAGATACATTGCTACAAAGAAATGAAATATTGCAAACAAGAAATAATTGAAAAGAAACAACAAAATAGAAATAGATTTCATCTGGGAAGGACTACCTATTCCAGTAAGAGAGAAAGTTGTAAAATTTTCATCAACTAAATAACTTTGGGATAAGGTAAAAGATGTATAATCCATGGGATCTCATAACATCATAGATCCAGAGCATATTAAAGAAGATGCAAGAATAAAACAAGAAGAAATATTCATGTCATGTCAGACAAATTCAAAAGAAGGATAATGTGAAGAAGGCATAGTAGATCTTGAAGCAGAATTAATCAGTTCTTTAGGCGAATTGATGAAAGAAAGGAATAAAAAAAATTCTTTCGAGCAACAACTAGTCAAGAATAACACTCAATAAATTTTTGAAGAAGTCCAACAGATGATTACAAACCTAAAATTCCATTATAAGAAGTTCGAAGGATTGGTGAAGCATGCAAAACTCAGTTAGAAGAAAAACAATTTTTGAAATCTGAAATAGTAACATAAAGAAAGGAGGAAGAGAAGGGAGAAAATGTTTTGACTATCCATCTCAAGGAAATATCTGTGAACTTAAATAAGATTGAAGAAAAATTTAGGCCAAAGGAAAGAAGACTTCAAGAAGAAATTGTCTCCTTGAAGACCCAACTTGAAGAAGCAAAGAGAAAGGGATAATTCGTAAATATAGAGATGTTAAAGAAAAAATAAGAGTGTGAGAAGCTTAAAGAAGAAGTTGTTAGGTTAGGAGTCAAAATTTTCAAGCTCGGCAAGAACACTGAAGAGAGAGAAATATCCACATAATCATTAAAGAAAGATGAAGAGAAATGTTACAGGTTGCTAGAAAGAATGAATGAAGAGAACACTAAGAGTTATGCAGAAGTCATCAAAGGCCCGACTAAGAAGGTATAATATGAACCCTCAAAGAATAAAAATCCATAAATGAAGAAAACTCAAGAAGAATATTATAGAAGAAATGAGTATCAAACAAGACCCTCCACTTTTAAGAATCAAAGAAGCTTCAATAATTATGAAGAAAACAACAAAATAAAAGATCATGATCATCCAATGCATGAGTTCAAATGGAATACATCACAAACAAGGTCATTCACTCTCAAGTATGTAAATTTCTTTTATGGTCATTGTTTTGTTTGTACTAACTTTAGACATAAAGATGCATTTTGTAGAGCTTAGGGAAGAAAGGGTCAAGAAAGAAATGAATATGTGACTCCATATAATATTGAATGTTTTAAATGTTGTAACTATAGACATATATCTTGTTATTTTAGAAGCATGATGAATACTTCTAATAAAGAGAACATTGATATCAGATATAAGAAGGTTTAGAAAAAAAAAACAAGAATAGGTAAAGGAAGAAAAAATGAATGAAGGAAACCCATAGATCGTACTCATAGTATTTTAACTAGTAAGAGATCATGATGAGTCTACAAGAAAAGATAAAGATGTCAAAATCCAGAAAGAGGAAGATGTCATAATTCAGGATGATGATAGAATTCAGAAAGAGGATGAAAATGAAACTTTCTCCACATATTAAGAGGAAGACTACTTCACACTAGAGAGGGTATTTTTTCGATCCAGGTGGATTGGAGACTCCCATTGAATATGAATATTGATGAGGGGGAGTCTAAGAAGAATATCTACACATAAGAGAACTATCTTTCAATCAATATGAATTATTTGAATTTTTTGGAAGGGAAGTTTCAAAGTGTCAGAGATTCATGATTATATGGAGGATTCCATGCATGTAGAGATTGTTGCAAACATGTAGATTCTAATTTGAAAAATTGAGAAGATAGCTTGAGAAGCTATAATATTTTGTAATCAATAGATGGCTCAACATTGTATGCATTTGAGTAGAAAATTCATGTGAAATCTATGACATATGTACATAGATGGATTCATGAGATATTTGACAGGTATAAGTAGATACATTACAGTGGATGAAATCCTAGTAACAATTGGAATACATGGAATTAGTGGAATCGGTGGAGAATTCGAATACGGAAAGAAAGCATAAAAGGAACAACAAAATATATATCATTAGAAGAATGTATGGTAATTGATATGAACTTGAAAAGTCATGAAGATTTGAAGACAAGTAACCTTGAATGCTTTTTATATATGTCAGTGAATTACAAGAGGAAGAAATAATAGACAAAGAACACTAGAAGAGACAAAATAAATCATATATAGGAAATACAACATTGTTCTACACAATGTCTTGTAGAAAAGTCAAGAAAGAGAAATTGTAAAAGAAAGAGATCAAAAGCATAAAGATAGTGGGAGCGCATGAAGTCAGAGATGGATTGTTCAGAGAAGGTATACCAACATGGGGTGTTACCCTTTTACCTATTATGTCAAAGAGGGATAAAGAGAAATATTAGAAGCATGAATATAAGGGGAGAATCCCCAAGGGGAGATGCCTTTTTCCATTGATGTCAAAGGGGGAGAGAAACATTGAATGATCACTGATCACAAGTGGAGTATGAGTGTTTCCATCAATGGAAAAGGGGGAGATTGTTTGAAATTTGGTTGTCATTTATATTGTTGTACAATTAGTTTTCATTGATGTCAACAAGCAGTGGTTGTCATTGATGTCAATAGATGTGAAGGGTGTATTTGGAGAAGTCTCCAAAGAAGTCCTTGTTATCACACAAGTTGTACGTTGGAAAAATCCTATCCAAAACCAAGAAATGGAAACAACTAAGAGAACATTTATCTATTGTCACCTTAGATAGGTATTCTTGTCACTTTAGAGATGAAGTGATCACCTCAAGGGGGTAATCTCGATGGCCCTAGGGGAAAATGCGACAGAAAGTGATATGATGATATGGATTCCCCTATAGGTTTATTTTATATGTGGAATATGGATTTGATGACATCTCTCGATGGTGGCCAATGGTTTCCAATAAGTATCAGTACCTCCAAAGGGTGATTGTACCTACCCGAGACACAAGAAAAGAGAAGTATGAATAAGATATATTAGGTGGAAAAGAAAGTTAATATTCATGACCCTAATTTTAGAAAAAAAAGGAGATATATATCAGAAAAATAAATATTTTTATATATGCTAAAAATATGCTAAAAGTCTATCAAATGATGCAAGAGAAAAGTTAGCAAAACACTAGTACAACTCAAGTGTAAAAAAATAAGAATTTAACATCAATGTAATGTTTTTATCGAAAATTATTGAAAAGATATATTTCCATCCTTAAGGTTGTAGAAAACAAGTTGTTGCAGCAGAAAAATCAGTCACCATAAATCACAAGTAATCCATTCAAAAGATGCGTTAAGACTAGTAGATTTTAGTGGTAAATTATTGACAATAGTTGACGGTTGAACTCTGAGTTATTCAAAGATTTGATTAGGGTTTCCTGCAACCATAGTGGTTGTATATTTTTTTTATTACAACATAAATAATTCCTTGACAAAACAAAATGCCTTAGAGGCCTTAGTGATCTTTAAGCGCATAGAACATATTGTGACTAAGACAATTTCAGTAACTCGTCATTTCACGTACGCCAATGCAATGATTTTGTTTCTCCAATGCAAGGATATTAGTTCCTTTATCTATTGGGTTTTGGAGTCATAAAATTTAAATATCTAGTTGAGCTACTTCCTTTGGGGTGTAATCCCTTTTACTCCCCAAGGAAAGCTAAACTAGCTAGGAAAAAATGTAGGAGGGTGTAAACCCTTTTACTCCTCCTAGTATTCCTTTATGCAACAAGTTATTTCAAGAAACAATGATGGTATTAGTGGGTTTGTATTCTGTTACACTCCACAAAATATTATAAAATTAACCTTGCAACCAATAAAATAAGAAACAACAAGAGAGATTCCTTATCTAGTCCAAGCATTAACAAGACAAACCTTTTTTTGACCAATAAAATCCACCACAAAGCAAGAAATAAGCCTCCACAAGATATAATGCATCATCATCCATCCAATATCCAAATATAAAGAATTAGAAGAGAAAGTGACAAGAGATATATGTAAAATATCCCAAGTAGGGCGCAAATTTCAGCCAATGAATCTCTCTCACAAAGGAGACATATGATATCAAATGATATTTACATGATCTCAATTTATAAAAATGTTTAAAAAATAGTTTTTCCACTTAGTTAGGGTAAAAAATAAGATACGGGGTCAAAAACACTTATATTACCCCTTAAACCAAAAAAATAAAATGAATTTATACTTTTTCACATTAGAAACCCTAAAACAAGATGGAATCACCCCTTTAGGGAAAGACTTTGACATATTTAGAAAATTGTTGGAGTTGGGGATGGAATGTTTCTGATATAAATGCCTTCTCCTCATGCGTTATACAATTTTTCCACAATTCAACATGATATCTCCATCAAATGATGCCAAATGTCAATGAAAAATAACTCCATCACCACCAACCCTAGCACTAGGTGACGTCAAGACCCAAAGAGTGGCATTTTTTTCCCCTCCTAGGAAATTTGTTGGGAATGTGAGGGATATGAAAGTTCCTTCAAGGTGTATTATAGGAATACAAAATAAATTCATCATGATCCAACATGTGGGCCCTTTGCACCCAACCTGTGGGCTTTAATCCCCATGAAATCCCAAGCTAGGTTTGTTCCTCCAAAAATCTCCACCAACAAGATCCTGAAAAATAAATGGGTATGGTCTCCAAGGATCTTAAGTCAAAATATAATGGTAAGTGAAAATAACATCTAATAAACAAGGCACTTAAACATGTGCATCAAAACTACCCCATCAAATTAAAACAATTCTCAAAGACCCTATACAATTGACCAAGTTTATGTGAGGGGTGTCATAAAATTCCTATTGGGTAGGCCAAAACCATCAAGTAGGGAATGATGCCAAGGATTCTCATTCAAGGTAATATAGTGGATGATGAGGTTTATATGGGTTTAGACTTCATATCTCAATGAGTTTAATGACATACAAGGGTTCGTATTATTTCATTTATGGGTGGCTTTGTAGAGGGTGTGTTGCACCTTTGTCTTCAATGCAACTTTTTTCCAAGCCCATGTATTTCCATTTATTAATTAATTAATGATCCAAGCATGTTTTCACTCCCAATAGTGAATCAATTGGCTTGGGGTGAAGTAACGCACTGCCACTTGAAATAAGAGGTCCACAAAGTGCCATAGGGGTAACCATCAAAGCGTTATGACGCACTAGTTTTAGCCTTTCATTCAAGCGAGAAATTTATAGGGAAGTGATAAGTATGAAAGGGAATGGTACAATGACCCCTTAAGGGACCCCTACTTGCACCCCTTCCCAAAAGTTGTCCACTTACTAAGAAATCGATGATACTCACCAAGGTGAAACAAGATCAAAATTGTAATGTCCAAGCATGCATTATATAAATAAAATAATCTGCAATACAACCTTATTAAATACCTCAAATATTAGGGTGATTACCTGCCACAATACTTGACATATACCACATGGAGCAAGACTCATATTCCTTCCATAATCTAGCAGGCGTGGTGAATTTGTTGATGATGGATCCAAACTGTGGTGATAGAGTGATTTTCCATATGTGCAAGTTGACACTTATGGTCATGTGGTCTCTCGACACTCCATATATGCAACCTAATGGCCTTTCGACATCATCTCCTTAGTTATCCCACAAAATGGGGATAACATCTAGCCCCTACATGGGGACATGTGCTCATTGTAGAGTGCATGAGAACCATAACATATTATGGTGGACATGTTCCTACAATGAAAAAAACTATAAAATATAGGGTGGTTCTATCACCCTTCATCCATATACATCAAAACCAAAAATGAAATTGACCTAGAAAAAAAAATCTTAGTATTTTTCAAAAATTTCTAAACTAAGCATGAAATCAATATGCAAGTAGATAAAAATGAATAATGAAATGCATATAAACTAACATGAGAAATCGATATGAAAACGCAAGGAAAGAAAGATGACCTACCTACTTACCTAGGGCTTGGGGCCCTATAGATCAAATGATAGTGATGTTAGGTGAAGTCATGCAACCAGTGCAACCAGTTCATAATCTCATCAAAGTATATCCCCTTGTGCTTAATTATCTAAAACTACAAAGATAATTCAATCACGTAATGACTATGAGCATAAATAGATATATAATCAGTCATGAAATAAAATGAAGAGAGATGGGTGGGAGGGGGGAAATCTTGTTAGAAAGAATATCTACAATTATGATCATCCATGTAATCCTTCCTTAAAGGATAGTCACAATCTCAATCAATCCATATCTGAAGAGGGAAACCATATGTAGGTGATGACTCATATTCATTTGTGCATAGATATACATTTCTTGTTGAATACTAAGAGGAGATGAGAGATCAAAAGAAAAATATATGGCCTGTCAAAGAAGAAGATAAGAGGTAAGGGATCACCTTGGGTCTAGATAAAAACTCTTCTTCCATACTTAGAACACATTTCTTCTTTATCTGCAAATCCCCACCAAAAGTCTAAATATGAAATTACTTTCATTTGGTAGTGTGGACCTCAGAGTTCCCTTGGTTGGACACAACCTGGTGTCTATCAAATTCTGAGCATGATGGTTGGAAATCCTCATAGAAAAAATCTACATAACAACCCCCAAGGTATGACCAAAAATCATATTTAAAATTCTACGCATCATAATCCCTGAATGGATGGAACAAATCTATAATCATATCATCATCATGATGCCAAAAATATAAATCATACATGCATGAAGACCAATCGTCTGAAGTTGACACCTCAATCCTTTCTACCTAAGAGCTACCCTCAATGTCATAGATTGGGTCTCCATAAAAAATGACATAACCAACATCACATATACCTCTCCCAGTTTGTATAAACATTTGTATATGATATTCAATAAAATCCAAGGGTCCTTTCATAAAACCATCAATATGACTGAAAATAACGATCTCTTTGTCTTCATTTTCAGGAAGGATAGAGGCTAGGGAGGCTTCAACTGGATCTTCAATGTTTTCAACATTGATACTAATTGCTTCTTCAAATTCATGAACAAGAGGAAAGAAAGGATGGAAAACCTCACCTTCATCAAGCAGGAGAAAAGATAATGATGTCTCAATGTGTGATTTGTCAGAATTATTCTTTCTTTTTATGGACATGCCCCTCCATTGCCTCTTCATCACAAGAGGTTTGATCCTTAGTGCATAGTGATTTGTTTTATTTTCTTCAAGAGGATATATCATATCCAAGGTTACCTCCAATACTTATTCACTTTTGAATTCATAGAATAGAGTATCATCAATATATTTGAAAGGGTCACAACTCATCATGCTCTCTTCTTGATGTGAAGGAGGAGCACAAGCTTTAATGTCTTCGTCAAGTGGAAGGGTAGGTATGACCACTTTTATCTTCATCAAATTTCATTCCTGGATCTTAAGAATGAGAAACTTCATCAAGATATTCCTCTTTGTAGAGATGTTATTCAAAGGAAATTTCCCTCAAATACTTAATCAGATCCAAAGGAAATATTCTTTCCTGAAAGGCATCCTCAAGGTCTTGAACCGTTTCTTCAAACTGCTAATATTCTTGTCCACAATGTGTGAAGAATTATTCGATGAGGATAGTTAAATCCTTTGAGATATAAGCATTCCTGATCAAATTTCTTTGTTTCTTACCAAGGATTCCAAGAACAACTATGTTAATTCATCATCTTGGGTTATCTTATACCAATAAATGTACTTAATAAACTCGAAAACTTGTGTAATGGCCGAACATGAGTTATGATCAAACTTTGGGATGTTGTTCCATATTTTCAACATGTTTTCATCATATAACTTCATGGTTCAAAAGAGGGAAAGGGAAATCAAGGAAAGGTGGGTTCATGGGAAGGTGGAGTCACTAGATGAGCTTGAAGAATAGCTCATTAAGGGTGGAAAATTAAACATTCATCAATGGAGTCGTTAGGAAAGCTAAGGGTAAAGGATTTTGGAGACAATATTTCCAAATTGTCGTTAGGGTTCGGAAGAGGATTCAAAATCCTCCCCTGCAATGGTGCCAAAATATTATTGCACAAGTTTTAGGTTTGGAAAATATCGACCCAAACCACAAAATGGTGAAAACTAAGAGAACACCTACCCATTGTCACCTTAGATAGGTATCCTCATCAATGTAGAGGTGAAATGATCACCTCAAGGTGGGAATCCCAGTGACCCTAGAGGTAAATGAGATAAAAAGTGAGATGATGAGATGGATGTGTCTATAGGTCAAGTTTCTATGTTGAATATAGTTTTGATGACATGTCGCGGTGGTGTCCAATGGTTTCCAGGAAGTATGAGTACCTACAATGATCTAGGGGATCAAATTTTGCTCAAAATTCAAAGTGCTCAGAATCACTTCAAATCAAATGGGTGCATAGACCTCATCTTCACGAACCCAATGCACTTCGAATGGGGTCAAACAGAGATCATATGATTGAGATATTGCGTTCTGTTCAATTTTCCAAACAAGTAAAAATTTGTTGACTGTACAGTCCGTACAGGTGATGATGTGGCAGGGCTATACACTGACATGGAAAATGATGATGTGGTAGGGCCATATGCTGATGTGGTAGATGATGATGTGGCATGTACTAAGTAGGAAGCCGAGGGTCGACGTGGTTGAATCATCTTTTGACACATGGCATGATTATTGACCAATATGGTGGTGCCACATGGCCCAAACGTGGGCTTCCACGTGGCACCATTTTTGTGGTTGGTAAAATATGTTATGGAGTCCGTGGGGTTCGAACCCCTGACCTCCCCAATGAATGCAAAGTCTTGGCAATGGCCACCCAACTGGCGCGCCAAGTGTTGGTTCTTAATAACATTATGGTGGAAATTTTATTTGAATTCGCATATAGTATAATACGGGTGTGGGTCCAGCCTGGGGCTTAGCCCTAGCACATGTTTTGTACACCGTTCACATATGACCACATATAAAACGTGTGCATTTTTAGTTTCAAATGGTCAAGCCTCCACTTGTTACACTTTTATGCATGCATGTAACGAGCCCATTTTGATGCGCGTGAAACATGGCCACATGGCCCCATGCACCCAACACTACTAGGGTTAGGGGGCTAGGTTCCCTAACCATTCTACAGATTCATGCGTTTTGTGAGTATGTGCAGGGTGCTGGGTTTAGGCACTGAAAAACGCATAGAGGCCAAGTTAGACACACAGAGGTGCATTTTGGCGAACCAGAGACATAAAGCTTGAAGGGGAAACTTCCAGGAAGCCTATCTTCTTCAATTTTTTGCCAAACCAGGTGCCAAAAAAGCCCATCTAGGGGTTTTTGGATGTTCTGGAGCCATTGGATCCATCTATTTGGAATTTTGAGCATTGTAATGAACTGATTTTATCACTTTGAGAAAATAATATAAAAGATCCATTGGAAGCTAGACCAGGAGATGTAGCCCAAGAGAGGGGTGAACTCCTTTATCCTTTGTTGTGTTATGTGTTTACTGTTCACTATTATTTTCTAGTTATTATATGCATCTTGAATGTGAAAGTTTCTCTAAATTATGTGTTTTCAAATTGATCCTTTTGCTTAAGAACACTTAATTAAAAACTTGCAAAATATTTCAAGATACAAGCCATTTTTCATTTTTAGATCAATTTGGTATTAAATCATATTCTTTTGAAGGCTTGATTATTTGTTTTCTGATGCTAGCAAAGTTGAAGCTCACAAGAGGAGAAGGTCAACTTGTAGAGCCAAGTTCTCAAATTTCAAGAAGAAAGACTATACTATCACCTCAAGCTTCAAGGAGGCATTCACCAAGTATGGCTCATGAAGAGAGTCATGAAAATTTTCCTTTAGAAGATGAAGATCTCAGAAATGCTTTCATGGGTATGAGAGAAATGATGAAAGTCTTGATGGAAGAAAGGAATGCAAGTTTGCAAGGTGAAATCTCCAACCCTTCAAAGGACAAGGGAGATAGTGGTGATAAAACTCCAAAAGGAAATGGAGGGAATGGTGATACTCCACCTCCCTCACCTCCATCTTCCACTTCTTCTATGATTTCACAACCACCTCCAAATTATCCAAAGGGACATGGTAAAATTTCTCCACAAATTCCTTTGTTAAAGCTTGATATTAAATTTGAATTTCCAATGTACAATGGAGAGGTAAATGCTGAGAAATTCGATAACTGGATTCGTCATATTGAGGTGTATTGTAGGATACAAATAATTCAAGATGATGAAACTAAGATTCATCTTGCTTATTTAAGATTTGATAGTGCAACACTCATTTGGTGGGAAGCCAAAACTCAAGAGGACATGAAGAAACATGGTAAAATTTTATCCTCTTGGAGTGATTTCATTGTTGCAATTAAAAAGAAATTTTATCCATTAGCATATATGCAGAAAGCTATTATGGATTGGCAAAATTTTAGACAATCTAAAGGGAAAAATGTGAAAATCTTTACTCAAGAATCTAGGATAAGAGCTTTGGTTTTGGGAGTAGATTTGTCTTCTCAAGAAACTTTACTCAAATACATTGGAGCTTTACATAGTTACTTGAGACATACAATACTCATGTTTAACCCTTCAAATCTAGATGAAGTTTTTGTTCAGGCAACTCATTTGGAAGCAAGAGGGAGGAATGAAAATCATGAGGGCAGCAAGAAGCCTTTCATTCATGGAGACAAATGAAAGAGGAAGTTCAAGGAAAATGAAAAAAATATTGCTTCTGTTAAAAAAGAGGGAGAAAAATTTACATGCAAACATTATTCAAAGGATGGCCATTGTTGGAGCCACCTTTGTTTTTTCTAGCCCGTCTCAAATTTCATGTATTAATGATCGAAATTGAAAGATGGATTTCATATTTTCCATCTGTGGTTTCAAAATATCTGAAGTCTTATCATGCAAGCAAGGATAATTATTGTACTCTCGAGGCGAGTTCTACTTTTCGTAAAAATTTTCCACTTTTTGTTCTACCTAGGGATTTCATAGGTTGGATGCCATAAATCACATAGTTCACAAGTCCCAAGCAATGAAACAACGAAATTGCTTTAAATTTTTACCCAGGGCAGTAACGGGAGTAAAATTTTCCTAAATCATGATTAAACATCATCGGGTTTTCGCACCTCGGCGTTCACTAAATCAAAAAGTCTTATTGTCGTAACCTCGATAGCCAAAACCATGAAGTCCTTATTTTAGTAACTCGTGTCAAGGTTAAAGGTAAAAGCAAAGCCATGGTTAAGTTCTATCTGCAATTCGCCACTCTGCGTTTTCTCTTTGAAAAGCTACATTGTCTAAGCCCCGACTCGCGAAGTCACGACAAAGATATGAACATAATTAATTAAACACTTAATCCAGGTTCATCTTACCTTTTAATTAAAATGTATTATCTCGATCTCGCGGTTTCGCAGCTCATCATGCAAACTTCCTGGAAACATACCTTTTAAGCTTCGAGTCGCAATATGGTGAATATAAATAATTACATAATTAATTAAGTGCCTAATCACAATTGTTTTTTTATTAACCAAAATCAATCATTGCAAATTCGGGGGTTAGAGGTTCAAAGGGTTAAAAAAAAATTCCCGATACAACAAGTACCGAAGGACTAATTAACTTTGGTAAAACCAGATTAATTAAGCTAAATCAATATCTCTCGTGTTTTGATGCTTGCATGATTTATGAGGCAGTCTTAATTCTTCCTTACGCCAACTAAAATTTTGAACCGCCGAAATTTATGGCATTAATTTGAAATAAGGTGAATCGACATATAAAGATTGGGTTTTTATTGCTAAATTTATTTCTAAACATGATTTGACATATCTGTTCTAAAAGGTACTGAGTTTTTGAATATATATAGAGTTGTTATTCGTTATAACAAATTCATTTCTATATTACGTAGAGAACACTTTCTCAGCGAGCTAACTTCTGTATGTATATGCATTTTTATCGCAGAAGAGCCAAAGCAGGATCTCCTGTCATGGCCCCGCGAAAAGCATCCAAAGCCAACATTGAGGTTTGGGGACAAGGTTCGGACAATGTCGCTGATACTTCACCTCGAAGTGTCAACTCTGTCCCGAAGTGTTCGTTCGTTTTCGATGTTTTGTAGGCCGAATTAGTGGATTATTTTGATGATTCCAGTGACAATGAAAAAGATGACATAACCACCAAATATAAGATCATCATTCAATCGGGAATGCATAAAGTAGCGGTCAGGCCACGATTGCTCCCTTATTATGATATGGTCCAATGGGAATTAGACCATGTGGACATACCAACTAGAACCATCATGAATGAGCAGAAGGTCACCATCAGGACTTTCAGACCTGAACATCTGCAAGCTATGTACAAGTTGCCCACAACATCCGACCTTACATATGATGTCAAATTCTTGGAAGAGTTCAAACAGAAGGAATGTGTGTAGTATGACAAGACTATGTCTAGCTTAATAAGAGATTGGGTTTTGCACCCTGCGAAGTTTAGGGCAGACAGTCATGGTATATAATCAATACCTTCCTTGGAACCACAGTTCAAGTATGTAGCTATGATGGCATGCAGATTATACAGGAGAGAGGACAACTCACATTTCTTTCTTCAATGGGTGCCTCTAATATATTGAGTTGCCAAAGGCTATTCCTTCGACTGGGCGAAAATGTTGTCTGATAGCTTGACTAGTCAAGTTACAGAGTATCGAGTGCAGAAAGAGAGCGACAAGATTTCTTCATTTTTTATGTCTGCATACATTATGGATGCCGTGTGTTTTCTAACACCATTTCCCTTAATGAGCTGGAGTTGGACTCTAGCATAGGACGAGCCCATCCACGTCTATCATTTGAAATTGTGGGAAAATAAAGCGACAAATTTTGTATATGAAATCTTAACCTAGGTGATGGTATCGCTGCATGTTAGTATTTTCAGCGACCCGCCACCCAGGATCTCAGACAGTATAGTGACGAATTTGAGCAGCATAGTTGACTGGTATGTAGAATCCAAATTCTCATATCTCAGAGTTTTCAGGGCTTTTGTTCCCCCACATGCATTGCCATTATTCATTCCTAACAAGATGGCTTATCGTGAGGTTGCTAGACAAACATTAATCAGTGGTATAAACAAGGAGGTTAAGGGATACTCAAAAAAGCTATGGCCACCTTTTCCTGTTCATTTAAATTCATATTCTTTGTTAGATTTTGGGCATGCTGAAGCTGAGGCAGCATCCCTAAAAGAACTAAACTTGGACCTGATTGAATACAAGAATCACGATCCGCAAAGGGTCATGAGTAATCATTTGGCCAGTTGCACACTCAAGAGATTTGAACACGAAAATTTTCCCTCGGATGGAATTTTCCGAGGCATAAGATCTTATGCCGAGATTTTAGCTTGGATACAAACCTTGGCACCTAAAGAGAGGGCCGATGTTCTAAAATTCTAGGAACATTGACGCAGTTGTCTTCCTGCAGTATTACAGGGTGAGAATCCGAGTACAGTGGAGGTGAAACAAAAAGATGTTGAAGGCTCCAAGGATTCGACTCCCGGTCAAGAAAAACACCAGGACAAGGGAGAGAGAACTAAGAGTCTGAAAGAAGAGATAAAGACTCCTGACCCACCGAAGAAGTAGACTCTGATTACTACTCCAGGACAATCAATGAAGAAAATCAGGGATCTTATCACATCAGTTACTCCCTTGCAGTCAACTCGCGAAAATATTGACGCAAGATGGATCTTCAATGAAGAGCTGAGGCCTATAAGGGTGGAACAACTCCCTCCAAATGAGTTCTTCTTTGATAAGAAGAGAACGACAGTGATAAAGAGATAATTCTATCAGGAAGGGGAGTCGACAGTCAAGAAATACAAAGTTATGACTTATGGGAAGGACAATAAGAATGAACAGTTCACCACAGAAATAGTTGGGACATTAGGGGCATATGCCACAGTGAACCAATTTTTAGTCGGGGTTTTGAAAAACCAGCTGAAATGAAAAAATCGCCTCATCAAGAACCTAGAAGCCAGACTAACCACAACAGCAGAGGATGCCAAAGACCAGGTGAGTGTAGGAATAGAGCAAGCAAGGTTGGCCGATAAAAGTGATATAGAGTTTCTCAAGACTAATCTTGAACAAGCACAGCTGGTGGTTCGGGATGGTCAGATGCAAGTGAGCCAGCAAAAAGATTTGATCAAAGAGCTACAGGCTAGGGTGGAAATCATCGAAAGCAAAGTGATAAATATGGGGATGTTCCAATCCCAGGCGATGGAGATTCGAAACAGAGTCTCTGTGGCCCAACGAAATTTACTCGCTAAGGTAGAGGTGATTCGGGACAACTGTTTGCTGGTTAATAAAGTTTTGGAGAATTTATCTTCTAGGGAAAGAGAAGCTAGAGCAGCACGGGTCGCCTTTCAAGAGGCTATGATAGCTACAAACAATAGGCATTCAGGAAGTACTCCTAGGTTTACCATTTCGGAGCAGACTAGAGGAAACATTCTATTGAAAGAATGGGAACACAACATCTCGGAAGGTAAGTTGCAAGCCAAGAGGGTAACGAAATCCTTAGAAGAGGATTTTAGTTCTATAGATGGTAATCAGCTAGGCATTGATAGCGGAGGTAATGCCGAGGCATTGATTCAAATGAATATGGAAAAAATCTCACTTGATTTAAATGAAAAAGAGGAAAGAGATTTAGCCGAGATCTCACAAGTGACGGTGGACATAGTGCAAATAGATAAATGTATGATTAAACCAAGTGCACAATTACACACTATCGACATCATAGACAGACAGATGGAAGACAGGCTACCACAATTAGCCCAAGATTGTTACTCTTTTGAAGCCAATTGTCAAGCAGAATCGTCAAGGCTGATATCTCGGCTGGTTGAAAGATGTGTCACCTGTACCAAGCATGCATGAGGACAAGCTTCTGGTACTAGGTAAAGACAGAGAATAAGAAATGGAGTGATTTCTTTCCTCCCTATCATAACTGAAAAGTTTGCAATGATTGAGATTCCATAGAAAGAAAGAAAAAAGGCTGGACCTTTTTGTGTCGATTGTAACAGAGGTTTTAAATTTTGAGAGTTAATATAAAGAAAATATAAAGATTCTCAATTCTGTCACGACTGTGTTATGAGTTTGTTTTCTTGTATCCCATTTTTCATTTCATTTCATATTTGCATCTGATGAATGCTTCGCTATAATTTAGTGCAACCTCTACTATAGTGAATGAATTTTGGTTTTCTATATTGTTTACTGTTTTTCCTCTGTACCAGCTATTAGCAGGTATAAGACCAGTCAACACTTTCAGAATTCTATATATATATTATGCTTCATCGAGTGATTTCTTTACATTTTTCTTCTTCTGTTTATACGTGAGATTCTCCCTTGATAGGAGCCTTACTCGATAGACAGCTAAATGTTTTCTCCCACCTCATGCATTTTATTAAAATATAACCTAGTTATGGGAAAGAGCCTTTGATTTTCACCCTGTTTTATTCCTGAAACCATAAACTCTCTTTTATACGACTGAACTAGGACAACACTTAATTTCCCTCTGAAGTTTTCTTATTTTACTATTCCTCCATGACTGTCCTTGTACCAACACAACCCAATATTGAACCTGCATTATCAAATCAAATGCACATTGCATTAAACCTTTTCGATACTATTCTTAAAATAACCACTACCTGAGTTGAACTCAAATGTTCATGGGCAGCGATTGAACAGGATATAGACATCCAGGAACAGTTGGAAGCTAGACAATGCCAACACATAAATCGTCCCTAGTTTCCCTTGCCAAAGGTTGACGTTTCTCTCTTCTCTACCCTTTACCCACTTTCAGATGCCTAGACAATGTACTTCTAATCCTTAAGTACAGACTCTGGAACAACATCTTTTTGGTGTCGTTGTCGAGAAACGAAGTTATGAAATCTTTTTCCCTAGAAAAACAACATTTTTTTTTATTGAAAGTGTTACCCTTTGATAGTGAACAAAGAGTACACACCTTTTTAAGGCTTTTCAATCTTTTACTTGGAGACTCCACAAATAATAAACTGACATCCAGTCGAAGGAATACCAGACAAAACCTGGATGGTAAGCAGATCACACCCATTACCGATCCCGAGAAGATTCTAAAGGCAAGAGGCTCTCTTAAGCCAACCACTGCAGTCTACAAGCTTAAACCCCCACAACTGAAGACTAAGAGTTCTTCTGAACCCTCAAATTCATGCAGTCCTCTCTTTGACACTAAATATTTAATGTCAAATTGCTCCGAATTTAGGAGTGAGATTCATCTGATAATCCCCTTATTACACAAAGGAAAGGGCCCTCTTAAAAGTTCATCGGTAGTTGACATACCATCTTTCCTTCAGTTAAATTTCCTAACCTCACCTAATTCTGAAGAGTGTGTTACACATTCGAATTCCACACCCGTCGGTTCTCCTGATTTCATCTCTTGCAAATATGAGGAACCAAGTCCTCGCGTTCCTTATCTTTCATCGTCGGATTTTCCTCTTCACGAAGAAAATAAATATTCACTTTTAATTTTCTGAAACCCCCTTTACAACTTTCCACTAATAACGATGGCAGCCGCCAGAGGAGGAGGTGGAGGGGTTATCGGAGGAGGAGGGGGAGGAGCTCCTGTAGGAGGAGCTGGAGGCTAAGGACTTGCCACCCCTCCTAGAGTGTTTGTGAAAGTTGCAGCAAGATATGCTCCCTTGGTTTTGCCCATTCTTCTGCACGACCTTCCCGAAGATTATATAAAAAATTTTCCAAAATTCATTGGGGAAGGAGATCTGACCGCAACTGAACACATTAATTTCTTCGATCCATTCGTAGACATCCTAGCTATTGAACATGAGGACGTGTATTTGAGGCTTCTTGTCCAATCCTTCGAAGGCTAGGTCCAAACTTGGTTTTGGAGTCTACCTACAACATCTATCTTGTCTTATTACGCCTTGGAAGATGCTTTCCTTAGACAATGGGGCGAAAGAAAGGGCCACTTATATTATTTAACTTAATTTGGGTCTTTAAGAAAAATGAATTCAGAAAGAGTCATGGAATTTATTCAAAGATTTAACAAGCTGTATAACAAAATCCTAGTCGAGGTTAAACCATCCCAACCCACTGCCAAAGTAACTTTCGCAGGGGCTTTAGAACTGGATTTTGTACTCCTTTTGCGAGAAAGAAGGGGAGCCACCCTAAACCGAATGCAGGATGATGCTGTAGAAATTGATTCAAATATGATGGCTTCTGGTAAGCTTAAAGCTAGAGTAGAAACGGGAAATCAAGAAACTAAACTCTTTAGAGAACAAGCAGGTTCGTCAGGGTCTAATAGATCTACAGACGACAAAGTAGATGATATGGCCAGGGTAATTAAAGAACTGTCTAATAAAATATCCAAAATGGAGCTAGAATAGGCCAAAGCTAATTCTTTCACCTAAAAGGATTTCAAGAGGAACCCCAACCCCCCAAACCAGTAAAGACAGATAAAAAATGAAGATCAAAAAATACAAGCTCCCCTAAAGAGCAAAAATTTTATAGGAGTGAACGATCTTCAAGACTTCGAAGATTCAGATAATGATGTCACAAACTTCGGTGATGACTGCACACAACCATATCTCACTTGAGAAGATTATGAAAATTCTCTAAACACTCAACAACCATCAAATAAGTGTGAAGAAAGTGATCATACTGACCTTTGTGAATCTCAACAAGAAACTGAAATGATAATGGCTGAGATCCAACCTAAGTACAACTTGAGATCTAAGAGTAAACCCATTTCAACTACTCAACCGAAGAAAATACTCCCAACAGGTCAAACTTATAAACCTACTCCAGAAGAGACCCTATTACCTAACAACAAAGTGAAAGTAGTAATCACACAAGAGTCCGAAGGGGGAAAAGTTGAAACCCAAGCACAAGGAAACGAAACTGTAAATAAAATTACGCCTTCAACCAAGACCATGAGTAATAAAGTGGTCCAGACAAATAAGTCAGAAAGGAAGGATTGAGAAGTCTCAACTAAAGAAACAGATAAGGTGAGCAGAGTTTTCAGTTTTTAAAATGAGATAAGTAAAATTAAGATACCAATCCCTCTAGTATAATTAGCAAAAAACCCCGTTTATCGAAAGCAGATTACCAAAGTGATGGGTGTCTCAGAGCTAGAAAGCCAGACTGATGTTTTAAATCTGGAAGATGACAAAACTAACATCACTTTTGGTCCACATTTTGAAGGGGCCAAAGACACTATTGCTCCCTTTTATATCACTTTAAATGTATATGATCAATTGCTGCATAATTGCATGTTAGACTCCAGAGCCTCCCATAACGTTATGCCTAAAATTATTATGGACAAATTGGGTCTCCAGATCACTAGACCTTATGGAGATCTTTACTCTTTTGACTCGAGAAGGGTTAAGTGTATAGGAATGATAAAGGATTTAGTAGTTACCCTCACATAGGTCCCGGTTAAGAGTATCTTGATGGATGTGGTTATTGCTGATATTCCCCCTAAGTATAGCTTATTGTTGTCTAGGTCATGGGGAGCCAAGTTGGGGGGTTCTCTTCAATTGGATATGACGTTCACCATAATTCCTTTGTTTGGTGGGAAATTTACTGGGTTGTACAGAGAAACGAAATTAGCATATACAGTAAGCGACCCTCAAAACCCGAACAATTTCCCTATTTACATTGTGGATCTAGATTTAGGAAATTGCATCTTATCTTTTGATGATGGTTTAGATGGTTGTTCAGAGGAAAACGATATAGAGCAGGAAGAATCAGGTTACATGACCGAGGATCTGTGTAGCACTGGTGTCTGGAAAATGTATTTTGATGGTGCCTCATTGTAAGGTAGCTAGAGAGGTAGTTGGGGGGGGGCAGAGGGCCCATAGTGATAATAGTGGAGGTCATTCAATGTAAGGTGGACTAGGTCCACTATATTATTAAATAAGGCCCACTATGGTAGTTAGATATAATAAATGGGTAGTCAGATATAATAAATGTAAGAGGACTTCTTAGAAGGTTCTACTTCTAGAAGATTCCTCCTCTAGAATGTTCTTAGGTGATGGTAGTGCTATATAAAGGGGTTCAAGCAATGTAATGAGACATGAAGAGAAGTATTGTATTTGGAGCGGTAGCTCAATAGGAGGATGCCCCCTCGAAGAGGCAAGTGAACAGGAGAGGATCCCTTCCATAATAGGATCCATTGTACGGTGT
>ML797476.1:69730-84972 GCA_009831015.1 Picea engelmannii
CCAGAATGCATCCTCAGCCGCAGATCTGGGTGGTTGGACTCTGGTCGTCTAGATCTACTCGCTGCTTATCCTAAAGCATAACCACATCCCAGCTTAAGTTAATGTCTTGTTTCCACATCTAACGGTCATTACAGACCCTGAGATCCTCCGACAGAATCTCTTCCATTCATCGAGGTTTACCGTCAAGAAAAATCCGGACTCTCGATCACGGAGCTCCCGAATCTTCAATAATCTCTCTTCCAGCCTTAGCCCCTCCTGGCTATGCCTTCTGGTCCATATGTCCTCCCTCTACATGACTACAGCCATGCCTCCTCATTGGGGTTTCAAACTTTCTCCTGTCCAAATGCACATGTCCTCAGGATTCGCGATCCCTCGAATCCCGACGTGCCTTTCACGTGTTAGCCCTCCTCAAGAAGGACGGCTCTGATCTCTCCAGGACTTCAAGACTTGTGATGTACCGATTCCTTTGACCTCAGGAACTCCGATTTCCTAAATGACGATATCCCAATGAAGGTCGAGACGTCTGCCTGGTGTGAGAAGGGTTAAACCCCATGCACCTCCTATCCAATCTAACGGCCGACGTGTAAATGGGACAAGATCTAATGGCCTAGATCCATTCTTCCTGCGCACACCCTAGAGACTAAGTTCCGAGCATCTTAACCCGATCCAACGGCTGCCGGGATTTCTGAATGAGATCCAACGGCTCAGATCGTCCCACCTGGGGCATTCTTCCACTACTTCGTGGATGTGGAAAGATCAATGGTTCAAAGTTTCTCCTGGGCCTTGGGATCTACGATCCTGATTTCCTCGTTGTTCACGAAGATAGAGGGAAAAAGGGGAAAGGTAGGTAACGCCCTTACTACTTTCATCCATCTAACGGTCGTGAATGGCTATGGGTCATCCGACGAGATCTCCTTCATTGATTTGTTACTTATTCCTACGCTGCTATCTCAGAACCTTAAGAGGGTCATTCCTCCTCATACAGGGTTATCAAGACTTGCCCATTCAAGTCCTTTTTCCAAGTTCTTTGGAAAACCTTTCCAAGAAGAGAATCTCTGTGAAGATTCCTACTCCGGGGCTTTCCTGGAAACAGACAAAGGTAAATAGCTTCCCGAGAACGGGCTGGCAGCCTAACTTAGTTCAACCTAATCATAATTAGATTCATTTATCAACGTAAGTCATGTATGGTTTCCCCTATCATAAGCATATATCTATTCATTCTTATCAAACATTACATAGACATTCTAACACTGAAATCATTCACAATTTCACAGTTCTATGAGCATCTGTATGCATATATCAGTCTATGAATTTCAAGATGCAATATATATAAAACACTTATCAGAAAATGACATTTGAAGTATGGGCAACTACTGAGAGGGGTTCTCATTTCCACCCAACCGTAGGCTCAACGACTCCCAACGGATTTACCACTAGCCACCCCCGAGCTGAGACCACAATGCTCTGAGACTGCGTCTCTCTGTCTGCCAGTGACCAGGAGCGAAGATTGCAATCCTCCCTCTCTACTATCACTCACTCTACATAATTCCAGAGTTCCCCTCGTGTCTTCCTTCTTAATCGCTTCTTCCATACTCCTTATCCTCCCGCGAGGTTGCATGTGGCACGATTAACCTCGTGCCGATCAGGCCTGATGTCTCTACGGATGGGCGGTTCACCATCCCATCCTTCATCAAGCCATCCTCCTACCAGCCTACGAGGCATTAAATTTAAGGGCCAATGAGACACTTTTGGTTATCCGGGCCAGTGGAGTCCAAATACGGTATTTAATTCTCAGTGGAAGTTAACGCCACCTTTTTAGGGGCCTTCCACCACCATTGTGGTCTCTTTTTCTGCACATCCCCTCTCAGCAGTCCTGCAATAAACTCAAAATATCATTCACATTCATTGACCTATTCGTCGAGGTCCATTTACATCACATATTCACATTTATGAGTTTGCCATAGTCCTTGGCCAGTCCAGTTATATTTACAAGCTGGGGGAAACGGGGTGTTACACTACAACTTACAAAATTCTGAAGGTTGGGTACTACTGGCCAAAAATTTTCTCAGACATTAATGCCAAAGTCCGTACCTGCAACCCTTGTCAACTATTTGCAGGTAAACAGAAGCTCCCGACACTGCCTTTAGTTCCAGTCAAAGCTGAAGCCCCATTTCAGCAATGGGGTCTAGACTTCATAGGCGAGATTAATCCCCATTCCAGTGCTCAACACAAGTGGATCTTAATCGCAACAGATTATTTTACTAAATGGGTGGAAGCCATTCAAACCAAAATGGAAACAGACTCAATGGTAATCGATTTCTTAGAAGACAATATTTTGTCTAGATTTGGTTGCCCCTGAAAGATAGTTACATACAATGCCCAAGCCTTTAAATCTATGGCTATGATAATCTTCTGTCAAAAGTATAACATCATTCTTGGCCATTCCACAACGTATTACCCCCAGGGAAATGGATTGGCTGAGTCATCTAACAAGAGCCCGGTAAATATAATCAAGAAGGTATTGGATGAAAACAAAAGGTCTTGGCATGTGCACTTAAAATACGCATTGTGGGTGAATCGCATAAGCACAAAAAGGTCTATCGACATTTCACCTTTTTAGATGGTATATGGGACAGATGTTGTGCTACCTATAAACCTAACGCTCCCAGTGATGAAGTTATGGCAAGATCAAAATGAAGAACCCAATCATGTCACCAGGAGGATAAATCAGCTGATTGAGGTTCAATAGCATAGGGTCGAAGTAGATGAAAAGTTGCAGAAATACCAAGATGACATGAAGGCATTATTTGACCGCAGAGCAAAGGACAGAGATTTCCTCATAGGTGATTTAGTATTAAGGTGGGATGCAAGAAAGGAAGAAGTAGCAAAACATGGTAAATTTGACCACCTTTGGTATGGGCCATTCAGAGTCTCGGCTCTGGAGGGAAAAAATTCTTTCATACTAGAAAATATAGACGGTGAAATCTTTAATGCCCCTATCAACAAGCATTACCGGAAGCATTATATGACGTAACAATCGCCTAAAAAAATAAATAAATATATATATACATATAATAAAAATTTTGTATACATATATATATATATTGTATACATATATATATATTTCATTTAGGCATTTCTTTTTTATTTTCTTTTTCTTTCATGAACTTTCAACACCTTTTGGATAGCCCCTATAACCCTTGTATTTGCCTCTTATAGGATTCCAACTGCACACAAAACAAGAAGGAGAAGTAAACCAAAAGTTGGTATCAGAAATTAATCGGCTTAAATAGGTGATACCTAATATTTTTATATTGTGCAAAGAAATTGAAACGAAAAGGTAAAGATGAGATTTCCTAAAGAACATGTTCTAAAGGACTATTAAAGAAAATCGAGGTAACCTCATTCAAACAACAACATCGTCTGAACTGATAAATAACAGAGTTGTTTCTTTGTTTGATCGTCTACGAAAAAATAAGACAAATTAAACGATTCACTCAAATTAAAAGTAGTCAGCTGAAGTAAAGTACCCCCGAAAAATATCTACAAGAGTTAGTTTTGAATTTTTGACCTCTGTATTTTCATTCCGTAGGTCACTACCTGTCACCCTTTTCTATCTTCGAGTTTACCTTTTAAAAAGTCATCATCTTTCCGTTTCACATAAGAAGGGATAAGAGTTTTCGTTTCAACCTCATGAGCTTCAAAGAAGATGGTGGAAAGAAAGCGGGTCTTCACAACTCCTATATCCCCTGATAAACAAAGGGACGCTTAAAGTGATCCTAACTTTCCTAGGTTTTTCAACAATATCGGAGGATTGAAGCTTGCTCAAATAGAATGCCCTAAGAAAGTTATTTTCCCTTTTTTCCCTGAGAATGAAGGTGTTGTGAAGGTCAAGGGAAGGTTGGTACCGAGTAATCAAAGTAAGTTGATAGACCTATAATGCAAAATATTACACAGATATCAGCCCTGATATAAACTGATTGCTCCCATCTTTGCGCTCTAAAAAGAAAATTATAATACAGGTGGTGAAAGGAAATTCAGAAATGATTACCCCCGTCTAGTCCAAGAGACGATGAAAAGAAATTCAGAAATGATTGCCCTCATCTCATCATTTAAATGCATAAATATATTTCGAAGTGGTGAAAGGAAATTTAGTAAAAGGGGCCAGATAACTTCACCGGGGTACTGAACAAGCTCGTTGGTAGTGAAGCAATAACTGAGATATTTGTAAGGTTGTTATACATGAATATCACTCTACTTTGGTAACCAATTCTTTTTAAAAACCTGAACTACATCCCAAGTTCAGACAGTACTTCCCAATTAAAAACATATAATCTTCTTCTTTTGATGCAAGCTGATAGCCACAAGATCTGTTGGGTCTCCTAGAACTATTTTGATTGTCTTAAGGCAGATCTGAATTTAGTATCGGGAAAGGGAAAGTCGTGAAAGGGACTACGGCTAAGTTTAAAAAGAGTATATGAGTTTGAAAAGATTTTCAAGGTAAAAAACAAAGTCTCTTTCCCCCTTTGATACCCTGTTCTTAGGAACCTTTTCACCTGATTGAAGCTATTGACTCCATTTACCCAATATTGGCACGTGGTCTACTGTTCTTCCTATCTTACAAAAAAAAAACAGGATCCCTGGTTGGAGCCTATGTTGGATCCACCTTTGCTTTTTCTAGCCTGTCTCAAATTTCATGTCTTGATGCTCGAAATTGAAAGATGGTTTTTGTATTTTCCATCTATGGTTTCAAAATCTCTGAAGTCTTATCATGCAAGCAACGATAATTATTGTACTCTCGATGCGAGTTCTACTTTTCGTAAAAAATTTCCCCTTTTTGTTCTGCCTTGGGATTTCGTAGGTTGGATGCTATAAATCACATAGTTGACAAGTCCCGAGAAACGAAATGGTGAAATTGCTTTAAAGTTTTACCCAGGGCAGTAACGGGAGTAAAATTTTCCTAAATCATGATTAAACATCATTGGGTTTTCATGCCTTGGCATTCACGAAATCCAAAAGTCTTATTTTCATAACCCCGATAGCCGAAACCATGAAGTCCTTATTTTAGTAACCTGTGTCAAGGTTAAAGGTAAAAACTAAGCCATGGTTAAGTTCTGTCAGCAATTCGCCACTTGACATTTTCTCTTTAAAAAGCTACACTGTCTAAGCCCCGACTCGCGAAGTCACGATAAAGATATGAACATAATTAATTAAACACTTAATCCACATTTATCTTCCCTTTTAATTAAAACATATTATCGTGATCTCGCGGTTTCATAGCTCGGCATGCAAACTTCCCGGAAACTTACCTTCGAAGCTCCGAGTCACAATATGGAGAATATAAATAATTACATAATTAATTAAGTGCCTAATCACAATTGTGTTTTTATTAACCAAAATCAATCATCGCAAATTTGGGGGTTAGAGCTTCAAAGGGCTAAAGAAAAATTCCCGATACAACGAGTACCAAAGGATTAATTAACTTTGGTAAAACAAGATTAATTAAGCTAAATCAATATATCCCGTGTTTTGATGCTTGCACGATTTACGAGGTAGTCTTAATTTTTCCTTACGCCAACTGACCTTTCGAATCACCAAAATTTATGGCATTAATTTGAAATAAGGCGAATCGACATATAAAGATTGGGTTTTTATTGCTAAATTTATTTCTAAACATGATTTGACAAATCTGTTCTAAAAAGTACCAAGTTTTCGAATATATATAGAGATGTTATTCATTATAAAAAATTCATTTCTATATTACGCAGAGCACACTTTCTCAGTGAGCTAACTTTTGTATGTATACATATTTTTATCGCAGAAGAGCCAAAGAAGGATCTCTCGTCATGGTCCCGTGAAAAGCATCCAAAGCCAGCGTTGAGGTTTCGAGACAAGGTTTGGACAACGTCACTGATACTTCACCTCGAAGTGTCGACTTTGTCCCGAATTGGTCGTTCGTTTCTGATGTTCTGCAGGTCGAATTAGTGGATTATTCCGATGATTCCAGTGACAATGAAAAAGATGACATAACCACCAAATATAAGATCGTCATTCGATCGGGAATGCATAAACTAGTGGCTAGGCCACAATTTCTCCCCTATTATGATATGGTCCGATGGGCATTAGACCATGTGGACATACCAACCAGAACCATCATGAATGAGTAGAAGGTCACCATCAGGACTTTCAGACCTGAACATCTGCAAGCTATGTAGAAGTTTCCCATAGCGTCCGATCTTACATATGATATCGAATTCTTGGAAGAGTTCAAGCAGAAGGAATGTGTTCAATATGACAAGACTATGTCTAGCTTAATAAGAGATTGGGTTTCACACCCTGCGAAGTTCAGGGAAGATAGTCATGGTATATATTCAATAGCTTCCTTGGAACCACAATTCAAGTATGTAGCTATGATGACATGCAGATTATACAGGAGAGAGGACACCTCACATTTCTTTCTTCAATGGGTGCCTCTAATATATCGAGTTGCCGAAGGCTGTTCCTTTGACTGGGCGATAATGCTGTCTGATAGCTTGACCAGTTGGGTTACAGAGTATCGGGCACAGAAAGAGAGTGGCAAGATTTCTTCATTTTTTATGTCTTCATACATTATGGATGCCGTGTGTTTTCTAACACCATTTTCCTTAATGAGCTGGAGTTGGACTCCAGCAGAGGACGCGCCCATCCACATCTATCATTCAAAATTGTGGGAAAACAAAGAGATAGATTTTGTATATGAAATCTTCAACTGGGTGATGGTACTGCTGCATGTAACTATTTTCGGCCACCCGCAACCCAGGATCTCGGATAGTATAATGACAAATTTGAGCAGCATAGCTGATAGGTATGTAGAAGCTGAATTCTCATATCTTAGAGTTTTCGGGGCTTTTGTTCCCCCGCATGCATTGCAATTTTTTATTCCCAACAAGATGTCCTGTCGTGAGGTTGCTAGACAAACAATAATCGGTGGTATAAGCAAGGAGATTAAGGGATACTCAAAAATGGTATGGCCAACTTTTCCTATTCATTTAAATTCATATTCTTTGTTATATTTCAGGCATGCTAAAGCTAAGGCAATAGCCCTGGAAGACCTAAATTTGGTCTTGATTGAATACAAGAAGCACGATTCTCAAAAGGTCGTGAGTAATCATTTTCGCCAGTTGTGGACTCAAGAGATTTGAACACGAAAATTCACCCTCGAATAACATTTTTCGAGGCACAAGATCTTATGCCGAGATTTTAGCTCAGATACAAACCTTGGCACCTGAAGAGAGGGCTGATGTTTCAAAATTCCAAGAACATTGATGAAGTTGTCTTCCAGCAGTATTATGGGGTGAGATTCCGAGTACAGTGGAGGTGAAACAAAAAGATGCCGAAACCTCCAAGGATGCAACTCTCGGTTAGGAAAAACACCAGGACGAGGGAGAGCAAACTAAGAGTCCGAAAGCAGAGATCTTGTGGCTATCTTCATTGATGTGGCTATCTTGGTTATGCTCGAGGCACTTCATTGATGATATCATATGATGTACATGATATGGTACATGGTTGATGTACATGGTATGGTACATGGTTGATGCATGAGATGGTACATGGTTGATGTACATGATATGGTATAGGTTTTGATACATGGTATGGTACAGATTTGGTGCATTATTGATGCATGGTATGGTACAAGGTTGATTTACATGGTTGATGTACATGGTTTGGTGATGGTTTTGGTATCCATATGAGTGGATATGGTTATAGTTGGTTGATTATCAGTGATAGGTTGATGTGGCAGTTGTATTCACAGGTTGATGTGATAGTGGTAGTTATAGGTTAATGTGGAAATGGTAGTGACAGTAATAGGTTGGTTGATGTGACAATGATAGTGATAGGTTTTTTTTTTACTAGTGATAGGTTGAGGTGATAATGGTAGTCATAGATTGATGTGATAGTAATAGTCATGGTTTTATGTGATAGTGATAGGTTGGTTGATGTGACAATGACAGTGACAGGTTGGGTGATGTGACAGTGACAATGACAGGTTGGTTGATGTGACAATGACAGGTTTGTTTATATATCAATAACAGTGGCAATTACATCTTGACTAATGGTAGTGATAGTGAGTCTACACTTATATTTTATGGTGGATGGAGGTGGAAAGGAAATGAGGTCATAGCCTCATTCCGGTTGGTGCTAAATAACTCACATAATTGGTGATTCCTTTAGGTTGGTGTTTGTAAATCAAGGGGTTGTAGCCTCCTTCCGGTCAGTGTTGGAGAACTCATGGAGTTGGTGCTTTCTTCAGGTTAGTGCCTATAAATCAAGGGGTTGGTACCTATTTCAAGTTGGTTCTAGATAATTTGGAAGTTGGTGCTTCCTAAGAATTTATTCTTGATATATATAAGAAATAATTATGTGGTTTTATCTTGTTTGGGTTTCGATGTAAATTCTGGTATACCATGTGTTGGCGTTCGGAAGTCACTCCTGGATTACTAGCAGGAGCAGAGCCCGAAGCCCATCAGTTTAATGTCACGATTGGTTTTAAAAGGGTGATCGAATGGAGGAAGACTCAAAACGGCATCGTATCAACTCAGAAACCAGACCAAGCATGCATGAAAGAGTGAGGTCCTGATAAACTCCAAACAGTGAGTCGTAGTAAAGGCGAGTAGGTGGAAGATTTACGCAAGAAGGGCACAATGATCTATTACAGACATCAGGTATGCAACAGATTGAAGAAGAAATGCATTCGAACGCAAAATCCTTTTACATTCAAATACAGAAAACCAGAGGGCACGACAACGCCACAACAAATCCTTTATTGCAACAAGCTGCACTACTGTGAATCCTCAGGAAAAAGATAGAACAAAGATGGAAAAGAAAGAGAACTGTTTGTTATAAACCAAGAAATCTCAAACACAGAGGCATAACCAGGAAACCAGAGTATTTGTTGAAACTTTACAGTTGGGAGCTTAGCTCTACCATCGATAGATACAAAAATGGAAAAAATGCCTACATATACTCAAAACAACAACAGCAACAGGATCGAGGAAATGCATTGAAAGCTTTGAGTCTGCATGGCTTCTGACACTCTGCAGCCGCAATCTTTGAATAACCGTGCAACTTATGGCAGACGCGATCGATTTTCCGACAGTTACGTCGGTGAATCGACGTGCTTTTAATCCATTGTAGGACGTCCCCATTATGGCGGAGATGATGCCTAACCACCCTCAACTGCCTCAATAACTGCTTCTTGGGATTGATAATGGCCCGGCCAACTCAGCATTTCGGAATCCGGACGACTTCCCGTGCTGCCACCTGGAGTAACTGGATATCTTGAAAGACGAACATGAGGGCCAACACGGAGGACACGGGGCATGGTAGGTGTGATGACATCGGGGAGCGCGCGGAAAGGGTGGCGAAGAGTGGGAATGATAACAGAGAGGGGTGATAGAGGATGAACCATGGCGGAGGACACCCAAGTAGATGGGGAGAAGACCAGAGAAAGAACTTGCCTTTGGGTGAGAAGCAGACGTGGAAAGGGAGCGGGACACGTGGCAGGAAAGGAGTGGATGGTGGGAGGAAAGAGAGCCACGAGGACCACTGAGGAGAGGTGAGTGGATGACACACAGCAGCAGGGGAAAGGCGGAAGAAAAAGTGAAATGACAGGAGGAGGGCCCACACTGGTTAAACACAGGACAGCTGAGAGGAGCGGGACTACACGAGGGCCGTTGATCTGGGCGCTACGATCCTGGCCGTCGGGAAGCTGCACATGGGATCTCGGACCCCCCCCCTCCGCTTAAAGGTAGAAAGGCGGGGGGCGTCCGAGCTGCTCTTTACTGCCGTTGATCCGGGCGCGCTAATCTGGACCGTCGGAGAGCTGCGCCCCCGATCTCAGACCCCCCCCCTCCGCTTAAAGGTAGAAAGGCAAGGGGGGTCTGAGATTCGCTGTGTGCTGTCAATCTGGGTGCGCACATCCGGACCGCCCAGTCTTGCTTGTTGCTTAACCATGGCGCATTATCGACCGAATTTTGGACAAGTGGGTGTTAACCCATCCTTTTGATATCTAAACCCCCTGGCAAGAAATATCGCTAACATTTGGCTCCATGGGGGATAGAGTCGTCCCTGTGATGCTCTAAGAACTCTTTTGCAGACTTAGTGCCTTTGCTGTTGGGATATGGAGTCATTTATTAGTCCAGAAAACGAAAAACAAAAACGCAAAACAATATTTACAAAACAAACAAAAACCGAGCCAACTGCGGCTCACATGAAACATTTCTTTAAGAAGTGCCCATTAACTGGGCCATTGAAAACTTCATTGCCTTCCAGATCCTGCAACCTGTAAGTGTTATTGGAAAATACTTCAAGGATCTTGAAAGGCCCGAACCAGAGGGCATCAAATTTACTGTGTTTGCCCTTCTCTTGCCTGGGTGCATCCCACTTGAGCACCAAATCACCCTGTTCGAACTCTTTCTTTCTCTTTTTTCTGTCGAAAGCCTGCTTGATCTTCTGCTGACGATTGTAAGCTCTGTCCAGAACCTGTTCTCTGGTCTGCTGCATCTCCACCATCTGATGAATTCTTCTGAGCATAAGATTAGGTTCCCCTTCATAGTCATGGAGAAGATTTGCCACAGGCAAGGCAAGCTGAGTGGGGAAAACTGCCTCAATCCCATAAACAAGCTGGAAAGGAGAGAGACCCAGGGATTTCTTCGTTGTCACTCGATCGGCCCAAAGTGCAAATTTGAGCTTTGAGTCCCAGGCCCTTTTATTATCCTCCAATAGCTTCTTTATAAGCTTGATCAGACTTTTATTAGAGGACTCTGCCAGTCCGTTTCCCTGAGGATAGTAGGGAGTGGAGTGGATTAGTGAAATTCCAAATTGTTCACAAAATTTGATCAGGGGCTCTGACCGAAATGGGGAAGCATTGTCAGTGATGATTTTGTTAGGGCAGCCAAACCTAGCAATGATGTCCTCCAGGAAGCTGATGATTACTTTGTGAGAAGTGCTTCTGGTAGGAACAACTTCTATCCATTTAGTGAAGTAATCAGTTGCTGTCAAAATCCATCGGTGCTGACCACTTGAGGGAGGATGAATTTCCCCAATGAAATCCAGTCCCCATTGCTGAAAGGGAGCTGAGACTACCACAGGCTTCAACGGCAGGGATTTGAGCTGCTGCTTCCCTGAGAATTTTTGACATTTAATGCAAGCTCTGATTTCCCTGCAGACATCGTGGAATAAGGTGGGCCAGTAATACACAGCCCGAAGGATCTTGTGAGCAGTGGCTTTCCAAAAATAATGGCCCCCATAGAGACCACTATGAAAATCATTCGTAACCTTTTGGGCCTGCTGTGGGTCCAGACACATCAATAATATCCCCTGAGGGTCTCTCCAATAGAGGGATTAGCCAATAAGATAGTACTTGGTTTCTTTGAGCATTAAAGCTCTCGCCTTGCCCTTTTTCATCTCATCAGGGGGCCTCAACTCCTGCAGGAAATATAAGATATCTTTATACTAGGGGCATGCTGCTAGAGGCACAGTGCCTTGGGAACCTCTGTCGGATGATTCAGCTTGTTCATGGATCAAATTGATTTCCAAGGCTTTATAATTGGATTCGGCCAAGAGCTTGGCCAAACCTTGCCCCTTTATTAGCTTAGTGGGCTTGATATCCAGGTCAAATTCTAGGATCTTGGCGATTCATTTACTTCTTCTCCCGTCTATGTCAGGCTGTATAAGGATGTCCTTCACAGAGGTCGAAGGGACATATGCAATGATCTTTGAGTGTAAGACATAGACTCTGAAAGCTTTGAGAGCTTTCACTAAGGCATACGCCTGCTTCTCCATGATCTCGTATCGGAGCTCTGCATCTCTCAGCGCCTTGCTAAAGAAGGCAATAGGCTGCTCTTGCCCTTGATCATTTTTCTGCAACAGAACTGCTACTACTGTGTCAAAGGAAGCAAAAGAAAATATCATGAAATCTTTAGAATAATTTGGGCTGACTAGCACAGGAGCTTCAGTCAATTCTTTCTTAACTTGGTCAAAAGACTTCCTGGGTTCAGCAGTCCATTTTATTTCATGGCCCTTCCTGAGCATGGCTGTGATATGTTTTACTAGTTCAGCAAAATTCGAGACAAACCTCCTCAGGAAATTAATTCTTTCCAAAAATGCTTGGACCTCTTTTTTAGATCTGGGAAGGGGCAGGGCCTGAATTACTTCCACCTTGTCAGGATCAATTCTCACTCCCTCTGCTGAGACAATATGGCCTAATAGTTTCCCCTCCTGCATAGCAAACAATGTTTTTATGGGATTCAGGGAAAGGCCGAACCTGCGACATTTATGGAAAACCCTCTTCAAGTGGCAATGGTGCTCTACGTCAGTCTTGGAGAAAATTGTTATGTCATCTAGGTATATCACCACAAACTTATCCTTTTCCCCGATGAATGCTATGTCCATTGCTCGTTGAAACGTTGCTCCTGCATTCATCAACCCGAAGGGCTTCTTGGCATACATGAATGTGCCCCAGGGAGTGGTGAAGGTTGTCTTTTCTCTGTCTTCGGGCATGACTGATATCTGATTATAGCCAGAAAAGCCATCAATCATAGATATCCTTGATGCACCAGTGACCCTCTGCAATATGTGTTCCATGTTGGGCAGGGGGTAGTTGTTCTTCCTTGAACTCCTATTCAGGTTCCTAAAATCGACACAGAGTCTGATTTCTCCGTTCTTCTTTCTTACTGGGACCAAATTGGCTACCCAGCTGGAGTACCTCAAGGGGACTATGATTTGGGCATCCAACAGCTTTTTCACCTCCCTCTCCATGACAGGCAACAACGTAGGATTTATCTGTCTCAGCTTTTGCTTGAAAGGTCTAGCCCCCTCCTTTAGTGGGATCTTGTGCTCAATAACTGACGTGTCGTATGTCTTGAGGTCTTGGTAGGTCCAGGCGAACACGTCAGCAAACTCCTTCAGCAAATTGGTGTACCCGATTCTCTGATCCTCAGTCAAACTCCTTGACAGCTTGACAAACTTGGGCTCCTCTGGTGTGCCTATGTTGCACTCAGTCGTGTCAGCATCATCACCTGAAATTCTGCCCTTTACAGACACATCGTTCCCATCGAACAATCTTTCTAGTGGGATCAGTCCCCGTGGTATATGATTGCTCGGCAGTTGAATGATCTGATGGTCAACAACTTTATTCGACAACTTCTCAAGATGGCGATCGGGCTCCTTGTCAGGGTCCTGGTCCTCATCTATTCGTAATTCAGAGAAGTCATCGATGGATTGGAGGAATTTCTCAATCTCCTGATCATCTTCAAATACCCTCCAATGTTTGACATTGTCCAGTACAGAGGTCTGTATCTTATTTCCACCTGTGATCCGTCGGTGGGCAGCACGGGAGCTTCGAACAGACTGGATGAGAAGGCTTGGAAGTCAGCTGGGGCATTTTATTCCCGTGGAATAAAAGAGATGTTGAAGGCTAGGAAGAAACTATCAATTAGATCCCAGACTTCGTTCCTGTAATTTTTGAGGCGAGGGTGTTTGGTCTGATAGACGTTTTTGACCTGCTGGACGACTAATTCTGCATCCCCAAACATAGTCATATCCCTGATTCCCATTCTTTTTGCGGCCCTCAATCCTAGAACCAGAGCCTCATATTCTGCCACGTTGTTGGTGACTTCAAATTCCAGCTTGTATGACAGTGATATGGTTTCCTGAGAAGGAGACTTGAAAACCACTCCGGCACCTGCACCTATACTAGAAGAAGCTCCATCAAAGAACATCTTCCAAACAGAGGTGGTCCTCGAGGACATTCCTTGATCAAAACTGAGCTGCTTTCTGATTTGCAAAGGGGTCTCAGGTTCATCAGTGAACTGTAGCAGGCTAGATCCTAGGTCAGTGTCCAAGGCATAGATGGGATGATTAGTGGGGTTTGCTTCATCACTGACAATGTAGGCTAGCTGGGCCTCTCTGTACAATCTCCTATGTTCCCCCCCAAATACTGGAATGGTGGCATATGTGAGATCCATCTGCAACGTCCCTCCAAGTCTCTTAATCCAATATCTTGACAATAGCATGCCAAACTTGGGAGGAACATCAGCTACCACAATATCCATGACCATACTTTTCATGGGTAGCTGAAACAGGGAAACCACCAGGTCCTTGATAACCCCCAAACACTGTACCCTTCTGGAGTCAAAGGAATAGAGGTCATGATAGGCTCTAGTGACTTCTAATCCTAGTTCTTCCATGACGACTTTAGGCATGAGGTTGTGGGAGGCTCCTGAGTCCATTAAACAATTATGCAGCACCTTGTCGTGTATATTCAGGGAGGTGTAGAAGGGAGGGGATGAATCATCTCTGTCTTCTACCATGGGACCTAGGATTACTGCAGGCCTTTCATCTTGGAGGTTAATGCAGTCTGTGGAAGGGCTAGAGACTTCGGATTTTAACAAGTCGGAGAAGCATTTTTTAAATTCCCCATGTTTGATTAGCTCATTGAGGGGCACGAGAATTCTGATCTTTTGGATTTCATGCTCAAAATTAAAGGAAGATGGGAGCTTTGGAATTTCTCTAATCTCAGGAGCATGAATTTGAATGATGGGGGAGAGAGGTTGGGCCTTCTTACCTTTATTGCTATCTGGTGTCTCGTCAGCGGGCCTCTGAGCTCTAGCGGATGACTCAGGAACATCCGGTGCTACTTTCTGCTTGTCTGACCTCAGGTTATACCTGCCTCGTCCACCACCAGCTTTGTCTGCTTTGCTGAGCTCGTTAAACTGACCGTCCATGAGAGACTCTTCGTATGCTAATTTGGTCAGATGAGGGAAGGGGGGAGTGACCTCTAAACTGTGAATCTTTGGTTCAGTTTCGCCTACTTATCCTTGTTCTTCATCGGCCATGAAATTATTCTGGAAGGGGGCCTGAACTCTCTGGTCATCTCTGTCTCTTTCCTTCTCTTTGTGCACAGTTGGAGGGGCAAAATTGTTTGGCCTTCTGAAACCTCCTTTATTCTTTGTGTTCTGAGGGCCCTTATACATCTGCCTTCTTTCCACCTTTATCCTTTCCATCTCTTCTTTCAAAACGTTTACCAGCTGGGTCAGCTCATTTACTTGAGGGTGGGACAAAGATGGGCCAGAGATGTTAGAGTCAGAAGTCGAGGCTTCTGATCTTCCTTTTCTTCTATCTGTATTAGCCTTGTTCCTCAATCTGTCTGCAGCTAATATATTAGATTCCACCTCTATAGCTGCATCTTGCATCTGAGCTAA
>ML797476.1:87446-115657 GCA_009831015.1 Picea engelmannii
CCCCCCCCCCCCCCTCCGCTTAAAGGTAGAAAGGCAAGGGGGGTCTGAGATTCGCTGTGCGTCGTCGATCTGGGCACGTACATCCGGACCTCCCAGTCTTTCTTGATGCTTAACCATGGCGCATTATCACCCGAATTTTGGACAAGTGGGTGTTAACCCATCCTTTTGATATCTAAACCCCCTGGCAAGAAATATCGCTAACACCATGTATTTGATATGATATTGTTGAATGGTACAACTTTTTGTTATTTTCTCATGATATATTGAATGCAATCATAAATTATATACTTCTAATAAAATTGAAGCTTATATATTGTGGTTGAAATTGGTAAAAAATGTTCATATTGATTCACCCACCTTCATTATTCCAATTGTGTGGGCAGAGTAGCCACATCTCTATGAGGACTTTTGAAATTTTTTCTTATACATGTGTACATAATGAATTGAGTACAATGCATAAATAAAAGGAAGGGAAGTGTAATACCCCTAGGCCAAACCCCAACTATAAATGTAAATATAAATTTATATATGTTTATATAAGTTAGTGAATTGTTGGTATGAATTCCTAGATTCAACTTTGTGCACACATCCCATAGTTTGGTGATTGTGTGAGGAATTTGCATCAAAGAAAGAATATGCAGATTTCATAGTGTAGTGCAGACATGTGTAAGTGTGTGAGGATGGTGAACCGAAGGAAGAATGTGAACACCCCATAGTTTTGCACACATCAGAATAAGAGCATTAGTTTGAGGCCATAGAGGCTTTGTATATATGCTTGTGTTTTGTGCCTGGTGAGCCTGGATGCAAAAGGTGAGTGCACTTGTATTGTAAATTTAATCACCCTCAATATTTTTGATATAATAACATCACCACACATAAACATAACTCATATGGAAAGAGAAAGAGGAATAAACTCCATGGGGAGCTTAAGTCAAGGGAATATTTTCTTAATATTTCTGAAAGTTAATTTATGGATATTTATTTATCTTACTTTTCCAAAGGATGGAAATGAGTCACGAAGTGGATGAATGCTAGTTCTAAAGGTGAAAAGTGTCTAGGTATGACCATGCAAATACATTATTGAGCCTTAATGTATTTTGGGAGGATACACATTTTTTAGTCCATCTTGTCTACCATCAAAACTCAATGGACTATCCACCTTTTTCTGGGACTGTACCGATATATACTTGAGACTGGCATCACCTGTATGTAAGGGGGTATCCATATAAGGAAGATAATTGTCTCGAAGAAGCATTTTGTTAGGCCTGTGAGAATTTTTCTCCACATGAGATATTTGGTGTTCAAAGAAGTCGGTTGTCAGACCCGTGAGAATTATCTCTAGGTGAGAGTTTTGCTATAATGTCTCCCTGGTGCACTGGGAATTAGATACATGGCTCTGAGACTTCGTTTCCTTCCTGTTGCTAAAGCCCTGGAAGGGAAGTGGGGAAACTGAAGGACTTTTGATTATAGAAGGGGCACACTTCCTGGGGTGGGAGATGCATGTGGGGAATAAGATATTGTAGGATATTTCCAATAGTTGACACCTTGTACCAATATTTTTGTTGAATATCATACCATATCCTAGAAATAATAACCCTTTTTTGTGGAGCTAAAGCCCCATCTCAAGGGTGACTTGTTGCTGAAAGATTATGAGTGACAAAGTCTATGGATGACAGGAACATCTGATTATTACGCGTAGTTGGTGAATTTTCATAAAAGATAAGTGTCCGTCACATGCGTGTTTAATTACTATGTGCTCTAATGTTCATATTTATAAATGGGTTTATCTTCCTGTTTGAAATTAGATTTGAATATTGTGGTTAATTATGTGTAATGTTATTGCATATATGTGTTTGTGTGTGTGTTCATTTTCCTATATGTTGTGACATATGTGGGAATGACAATTATAAGTGTTTTCTATTAGCTAAATGTATGGTTAATATATATATTATTGTTGCAGATGATAAGTATGACAATTATTAATTATTCTTGTTAATTTAAAATCTATGGTATGGTTAGAAGATATGAAGGAAAGGTATGAATCGTTGAGCATGCATTGAAGCAGTCTATGCACACAAAGGTGATCAAATATGCGTGAAGCATCGGATTGATTGCATGTGCACTAGAATTATGTGTGCAGAGTGTTTACGCGCACAACAATATATATGTGTTATGAAGGGCTAAGTGTGTAGTAGATTTGCAACATTTATTCCACTATTATAATTGTATTAAAAGAAGTATACTCGTAGAGAGATCCAACTTGGGTCTGGGTACAATACCTTAAGGTTGTGCACAATTATTTTGGTCTACTTGTAGCATGCAGAGTTATAAGTAGTATATGCACAATAAAATTTTTGAAGTAGCATGGTCTAGTAGTGAGCTTGGGTTGCTACAAAGAATATCACAAGGATAGAAGTTAAGGTTCTAGTGACGTGGTCCAACCTGGGAGGATTGGGACATTAAAAACTATGTGATATTGAATATTATAATTCATAAGTTTAGGTCTTGGCCACAAGGTTGGATAACATAAATGATGAAAAATTGTTGGAAGCTTACAATGGTGGATTAAAACAGGACATTAAACATGATCTTTTCTTAATACATCCTTCAAATATTATGGATGTTATGCATTTGGCTCGTCAGATTCAATCCAAAAACAAGGCTACACACAAAACTACCATTGGATCATACACATGAAGTAGAGATTGTTTTTGGGTTGATTAGACAAGTGTAACTCAACTCACAAGGTTGTCACCTCAACAAATGGATGAAATAAGTCCTTTTCAATTGTGACATCAAGTACAATAATGGGCCTAAATGTGGTGAGAATAAATTATTCTACATAGACTGTAAAGAGGAAGAAGATTAGGAATTGGAACTACCACAAGATCCATATCTAGAAGAAGCTAATCCAACAATATATTGTCATGCATTGGTCAGTATGAATACTCCACAAACCCTCAAGATATAAGGATACATAAAGAAGAAACATATAACAATATTGATTAATTTTGGTAGTATGGATAAATTCTTCAGTTACAAATTAGTAAAAGATATCAAATTCCTTGTATATCCTACACAAGAGTTTCAATTAATGATTGCACATGGAGGTACCATAAATTTTTCAAGGAATTTTCATAGTATTAAGCTCAACAAGGGGGAGTATTTTATGGATAGCCCAATAATTTTCATAAAAATTGGGGGTGTTAATGTTGTATTAGGATTCTAATGGTTACAATCCTTTGGAACAATGACCCTTAATTTTCAACATATTTTGAGGATATTTTCCCTAGATGGAATGGAAATTGAGCTTAGATGTATCCAAGGGAAAACCTCTAAAGTGATAATCCCTAATAGAATGAAAAAATTACTGAAAAAGGGAGACTACAATGTAGTTGCACAATTTTGTTTACTTGATGTTCAAACATCTATATCCTCTGCTCCATTAGACCTCCAAATAGTTATCAATAATGATTCCAAGTTATTGGTGAAATGTCAAAGTGTCTTCCACCTTCTCGATATCATGACGATGTTATTCATTTTCAACCAGGAAGTGTACCACCTAAAATTATGCCTTACAGATATCCATATGCACAAAAGAGTGAGATTGACCGCATGATCTAGGAAATATTAGAGGTCAACATCACTCAACCTAGCTAAATTTATTTATCTTCACCAATGGTGATGGTTACAAAAAAGGATGATTCATGGAGTATGTATCCATATTATAGACAACTCAACAAAATGACCATCAAGGATAAGTTTCCTAATCATGTCATTGATGAATTAATAGATGAATTGCATGGATATTTATTTTTACTAAGATGGATCTTTGTTTGGGATATCATCAAATCAGAATGAGGTAGGAAAAAATTGCTAAAATAGATTTTAGAACACATGAAGGTCATTATGATTTTTTGGTTATGAAATTTGGACCTACTAATTCCCATTCAACATTTCAAATATTGATGAATGATATTTTCAATCCCTTCTTTAGAAAATTTTTGTTAGTATTTTTTGATGACATAATAATCTACAACAAATTTTGTGAAAAACATGTACAACATGTTGACAAAGTATTACAACTAATGGAAGATAAAAAAATTGTATACAAATCCTTCCAAGTGTTCCTTTGGGGTTCAATAAGTGGAATATCTGGGTCATGTTATATCTCATAAAGGTGTAAAAGTGGACCCTAACAAAATTAAATCTATAATGAGGGAATGGTCGATTCCCAAAACCTTGAAGAAACTTAGAGGATTCTATGGAAAGTTTTTTAATAATTATGGTCAAACAACAACACCTCTAGTAACATTATTAAAGAAGGAAACATTTTCTTGGACCGAACAAAGAAACCAAATATTTTGAAAAATTTAAGGAGGCTATGTGTATTATTCTTGTCCTCGCCACACCAAACTTTACAAAAAATCATTAGTGTGGAGTGTGATGCCTTAGGCCATGGAATTGGTGTATTTTTAATGCAATAAGGAAGGCCCCTTGACTTCGAAATCATCCAAATTAAACGAAAAAACTTAGTCAAATCCATTTATGAAAAATAAATGTTGGCCATACTACATGAACTTCATAAATGGCTCCCTTACACAATAGCGAGACACTTCAAAGTAAAAAAATATCATGATAGCTTGAATTAATTATTACAGAAATGATTATCTTCAAAAGAGAAACAAAAATGGGTTACAAATATGCTAGGTTATGACTTTGAAATTATCTACATAAAAGGAAAACATAATGTTGTGGAAGATTCCCTTTCAAGGAAAGAAGAAAAAACTAAAGGTTCACTATGTGTTATGTCTATTCCACAATATGATTGGGTAGAAGAAGAAAGGATATAATGGAATCAATATAAAGAGGTATGCAATATACTTCAACAACTACATGAGCATCCTAGTTCATTATACAATTGTGTATGGATGAATGATTTACTATCATATCATGATTTCCTATATTTATGTAAGAATTTTTAACTCAAACATAAGGTCCTTATGAAATTTCACACATCTCTTATAGGAGGACATTCAAGATTATTGAAAACATGCCATAGGATCAAGAAGGATTTTTCTTGATAAGGTATTAAAACTAATGTTCAAAATTTTGTGTGAATGTTTAGTCAACCAACATAATAAGGGAGAAACAATCGAGGTTTTAGGTCTCCTACAACCATTAACTATACCGAGTCAACGTTTGGAATAATTCACAATGGATTTTATGATAGGTTTACCCAAATGTGAAGGAAAAACTATCATTGTGGTATATTTGGATTGACTAACAAAGTATGCCCATTTTCCCTCTCTTTATCATCCTTTTAAATCAAGAACAATAGTCGCAACATTCATGGAAATGGTTCAAAAGCTACATGGAGTCCCTAAAATTATTGTAAGTGAAAGAGATCCAATTTTCTTTGGAATTTTTTGGACTACAATATTTTCTTGTTTCGGTACTCAATTGGCTCACAAATCATCTTACCACCCTCAATCCGATGGGAAAATATATATTGTAAATAAATTTCTAGAAGGATATATTCATTGTTTTGCATATGATAAACAAACATAGTGGATCAAGTGGTTTCCTTTTGCGGAATGGTCATACAAAAAATCCTTCCATATGTCACTAAAAAATTCCCCATCTATCACTTTATGGATATTATCCTCCATTCATTACATGACCCGTGAAAAGGAATACAAAGATTCAAGCAGTTGAGGACCACATAGGAAACAAACTAGAGGTTCTCAAGCTATTGAAGTACAACTTGGTTATGGCACACAGTAGAATGAAAATACAAGCCGACCAACATCACAATGAAAGGGAATTTGAAGCGGGGGTTTGGGTATTTTTGAGGATACAATCATACAAGAAAACGTCCCTCAATAAAAAAAATAAGGACATTAAATTAACACCCAAACTTTATGACCCCTATAAGGTGTTGCAAAGGATTGGAAGTATGGATTACAAATTGGAGTTTCCTCCATCTTCCTATGTACAACCAATCTTTAATGTTTCTTTCTTAAACAAGGTAAACGACAACAAGATCATAATCCAAACTATTTTACCAATGATTAGTGAAGAAGGGAAAATAATACTAGAACCAGAAACAATCCTTGAAACAAGGATTAAACTACTGAGAAATTGATCAATCACAAAGTAACTCTCCAAATGTAAAAACCTATCTGTGGAAGAGGCAACGTGGGAATATGATTTTTTGATGAAAAAACACCCACAATTAGTCAAGTTTTGAGGAAAACACTTGTTTTAAGGGGAGGGGCATGTTAAGACCTATACAAAGAACCATTAATGTGTAAAAACGCTTATTAATCCCTAGATATTTAATTATTACATTTATAGTATTATAGTTGTATGTCATCTAGAATCCTTCATGGTACCCTTTCATTATAATTGTACCCTATGTCTACTATATATATAACAAGGAGACCTAGTCATAGGATGATATTATCACATATCATATTGTATTATGAATTGGATATATTGTAAAAGGAGTTTTCCCACTTGAATTAATGCATTTTAATTTGTTGACTTATTATCATTTTTAAGGCATTAGATCCTAACAGAATCCTCCTACTACAGTTAGTTTTATAGAAAATGGAAGTTTTTTGAACTATCAAAGAATGTGTACATTGTTGACTATTGAAAAAGAAATCCCACATAGCCACTAGAGATATCCCCTCCCTAAATGGAATGCCAAAATATCTCACTATTACACTTGGATGGATGAAGGTCCAAGAGAGAGGAACCAAAAAAGAAAGCTCATCTAGAACAAACAACTAGCAATTAGTCTTACAATCATGAATCATAGCCCCAGATACCTAGAAAAACATGGGCAAGTAATCTATAGCTCTGTCCATTGAATCATGGTCAACTTACATATATATCAAAGACTAAAGTCATCTCAAGTACTACCCCACATAGTCTTGTATAAATCATAAGGAAATCCATCAAATCCTAGATTTTTGTTGTTCTACATAGAACAAAGGGCTACAAAATATTCATCCTTCATGAAATGCATGTCGAACCTATCATGCTCTACAATAGAGACCTCAAATGTAGCACCACATTGTGACAATCATTCCTAGGAAAAGCAACTACCTTTATCAAAGGATAAGGAGAAAATTTATTCTGAAAATGATCATTGAACATGCCTCATATCTTAGGGGGTCTTCCTCTATAAAATCATAATCTTTGAAAATGTCAAGCACTCTATTATATACCACTTTGTTATTTAAGAAGTCAAATAATAACTTAGTTCCCTCATGATGCTCATGAATCCACTATGATCTGGAACATACCCTAGATCCTCTAGAAATATAATCCTCCTCCTTATGTAGTTCCATATCCAAGTTTGTTTAATCTCCTTAAGGACAATGCAATGCAGGTCTTCCTCAAGAAATATACAAACCTCATCTGATTTCCACCTAGACTCCTGAAGTATTGAGCTATTCTCATGAGCAATCATACACAATAACATGAATTTGGTAGTTCTTTGAATGACCACCTTCCATCATAACATCCTACCACTATCACCAATAGAATGTGGAAGAAGGTTCCAAACATGATGAACCAATGCATGGAAACTAGGAGAATCTAACCGAGAAATATTCAACTTGTATGACACATATGGTTTGAATCAATCACATGAACCACAAAAATGGAAGTATGAATGGGAAAATGATCTAAGTTAGTGGTCTCCATCAATACATTGATTTGTTGAAACCTCCCAAAAAACAAGATATCATCCCAATGGCCATGCACCCTATCCAGTATTGCATGCACTCTCTATTTTCCCTGACGAAAATTATCCCAAGTGAACCAACCTCCATATTCCAACCCCGTTTTCCCCCAACTACGATAAAAGAGTTGTAGGATTGACTTAGGCCTTGACCATGCCTGATTATACACACCACACACCACAAAAATGGCACCACCACGCTAATTACCTTTCCATTCTATGATGTTGAAGTCACCCCCCATAATCCAATCCACATCTAGTAGAGAATAAATCACCCACTACCAAAGGAACATCTAATATGAACTAATGTTTGGAACATACATTGAATAAAATCCAGTTAGTGAACTTCCTACATCAAAAGAGTAACCCAAACATATTGTTTGTCTCGGTCATACCCATGTAATGTAACAAAATTATGAAGGAAAGGGGATATAACAAGCACTACCATCTTCCCACTCTCCCCCCCTGAAAAAATTCTATGGTACAAAACATATCATTACACACATAGTTCATGTGGTTGCAAAGCTAAAAACCAAAAAACATCACCTCCTAGAGAAAAAACACATCTATCTTACCCTTCTACATAACTCTGTAACCAAATTGTGCATGTCCTATGATCATCATCACTCTTGCATTACAAAAAGGAAGAGAAGGATTCATTTAAGGAACAAAGGGTTCCCCATAGTGCTCAATTTGTTGCTCAATGCTACATTTCCCAAGGAAGAGGGACCCTTGTCTAGGGAAAGGGACAAAAATTCCTTAAATGACTTTTCCCAAGGAGAAAGACTCACTAATTTACCTATATTTTTTGAAGGACTAAGAGCAGAAGCCTCCTTCCTCTTGTTCTACTTAACCTTCCAACCTTCATGAACATCCATACCTTAGGCATAATCATTGGTACACATAGTAGGAGTTGGAAATATGCTCTGACGCCATCAACTGTCAATAGTTCCAAAGTTAAATTCATATAGTAGTTATGATTCAAGTACTTGAGTACTTATAGAAGGACCATGAGCCACTCCCCCACTAGAACTGACTCCCAAACTTTGTGATGGATGAGTCATGAGCTCACCACACTCAGCATGTGTGCCTACCTCCTTGGCCACTTAGCCAAAACCAATTGATGACCTAGCCCTTCCAGTTGGGGCAGATAATACCATAGCACTTGTATCATGAGAATATGTCAAAGGTGGTTTTCGATGAGGGAAATTTTAAATTTTTCAATTGCCAAAATCACATGGGAAATGTCAAAAAACTATGATGAAAATACAAGACACAAAGTTGTGCCTGAGGTGATTGCTTTGGATCTAGAGGGTCTATATTAGGTTATTCAATACCTATAAAAATGTAATACTATTTCTAAGATGTATAACCATTCTGACTCAATGAAGGTGATTGATGGTTTAATTGCATACAATGATTTTGAAACTTTAGTTTCCACTTTATTAACTCCCTCTTCATAATTGTGATCCTTATTTTCATATTATAGCATGGTATTAGTTATAATTGTGATGAGTTGTAGTCATTCATAGTTAGAGCTATAAGGAGATGTAAATATTGTATGTTATAGTTATAATTATAATGAGATATAGTCATAGTGAGATACAATCATTTTTATTTTTAATGTGAAGATGATACTAAGTTTTATAGTATTCAAATCTTGAATAGATTAAAAAAACCATAAGATAATTAAAAAAACATTAAATGGTGAAATTTTGATTGCAAATACCAATCTTTTCCTTATAGATTGAATGATTATGGAAGGCATTCATCATTGAAGTAGTACAATTTTAGTGAGAGATGTAGGAGTATTGGATTCATTTTATATTCTATTCTATTTTATTTTAAGAGTAAAAACAAGGTATTGTATACATGGTACTAGCATTGGAATTTGACTCACAAAATGCTCATCATGAGACATTTTTCTTCTCAAATATGGTGAATATTTATGGTTACATCATTAAAATCATCATTTTTAATAAACTAAATGTTTTCAAACTCCTACCATAAATAAGAAATTAACTTTCCATCCAATTTAGATATATATAAAAAATAAAAATAAACTTTATTTGAAATAAACCTGTTAATCATAAATAAATATATAACATATACTTCAATTTATCACAAATCCTAAAAATAAATAATAATATAACATATCATTAAATTTATCACAAACCCTCAAAAAAATAATAAAATACACATTAAGAAAAAATTATATGAACTTAATTACTCTTTGTGAAAAGGTAGGTATTCAAATCTTCTCAATGAAAGCAATATTTACAAACCATATGTATGAGAGTCCAACTTCAATCATCAATGGTATAGCCAAATTCTTAATTTAATTCCAAATATATTTTCGTCCGTCCCATTACTTTTCCATCTTTCATCTAAAAGTTGCGATGTAAAGCAGAAAGACACTATTTACGGTTTTGATGAAAAAATTTGAAATGGTATAGCAAATTTTTAATTCAATTTCAATTTTATTTATTTTTTAATTTTATGTGTCCTCATTACTTTTTCTTCTTTCATCTAAACGTTGCAATGTAACATAAATACACTATTTATCGTTAGATGACAAAATTTGAAAACTTCCTTAGATACAGATCTTTGAAAAACTTACCGTTGGAAAAGCTAAAAGCCAAAAAGATAACAGATCAAATATGACCGTTTGAAATGTAGAGGTACATAGAAAATACCGGAATGGCCCATTACGTCTCAACACCAGTCTATTTTTTTGTTTTTCTTTTTATGATTCTGGAGTAGTCCGTGTTTCTAAGTAGCTAAACAGCCACAATCTGTAACTATTTTGGAAGAGCCCAACGTAGATGCTTATTCGTTTGTCACTATTTTGGAAGAGCCCAACGTAGATGCTTATTCGTTTGTCAGTTTTTATCGACAGTGCTCGACCGCATGGATTCCATCAAGCGACCTAATTAACCTCTTCATCAAACTGGGTGTCTTAGGAGCCTCCACAAGGTATTACTGAACCTCTAAATTCTGTTTACCATGTATTGTAAGTCATGTAGGTTGCATAAATAACTTTCATTCATATTTGTGTGGTTATATATTTGAACGATACTTAATTAAAAATTTCATTAATATTCGTTGTAAATCAGGTAGGTCTTAAATGATTTTCATTAATATTTTTCTGGTCAGATAGTTGAACGATAGCGAGTATGAGGGTATATAGGAAAAATACAAAGAGCTGGGCGCCATGGAATCGAATTACCTTGAGTGGGTTTTAAGTTTTGGGTCGACTGTATTTTAGGGTTTCAGACTATCATTTGTGTGGCCTCTGTGATAGGTAGAGAGACCGCCCTGGAGCATTTTTTTTTTGCGTACTTTCCTAAGATGTAGAATGATAATTACTATCTGCATACCTAATTCCGTGATAAGGAGAATTGATTTTTGTTTGTATAGTGCATTATATTTCATTTAATTTTTGTTCGATGAGAAGATTTGATTTTTGGCTTTCAGCGCTCCCATTAAAAATAGCGCATAACCCTCTACGGAGATAACACAAAGGAAGGGATTCGGTTCAATAGTTGCCAGGTTTGTACGAATCCAGCTCTTTGTTACAGTGATTATATAATTTATTTCTGGCTTAAATTTAAAATTTAAAGATGGAGAAATATATTTCATTGTTTGTATTTTAAGGGTTCCATATTATTATAGGATTTTTTAAAAATAATTTTATTTAAATAAGAACCAGTAATTCTTGGAATAAACGGCACTGGAAGAGGAGTTTAATAACAGAACAGATTTGTCCTGTGTGAAGATTTGTCCACGGCTTGCCTTGTTAATCCATTTTCTGAGCTGTTCAGAAAGCCTGTAAAATATATTTCACTTATGACTGCCGTTAGCCCCTATTTTCCCAAACCCTGATGCTAATCACATGGCGATGCTGATGACCTTATTTTTATTTTAAAGCGTTTTTTAACATTACTGTGAAAAACCCATGTTATTTCAGAATCCAGATTCTTAAAAGCCCATGTTATAATCCAGATTCTTATTTAATGTCTATTTTAGAATGATTGTTTTTCTATTAAGGGTTCCGATTTGTACACTCAAGAGTTTTAGTTGGAAACATTTAGTTGGAAACATGTATTGAAAAGTGACGGGCCTTCTTTCAATTAACAAAATTCAGGTAATAAACTCAGGTAATAAATTAAAGTTATATAAAAATTCTATAAAGAAGAAAGAGAAATACAAGAAGGATTTATACAGCTTTTGTTTTTAATTATTACTATCTTTTCCCGGTAATGTTTTTTATTTTCTTATTTTTTTTTAAATAAAATATTATATTAAAAACAGTTTTTAAAATAATAATTATATTTCTTTTTTCTTTTGTATTTGATTTGCATTTCATTGAGGGTTTTATTTGTATCACTAAAATAATATCCTAGCCTTTGATCGTAACAGAAAGCCAATGTATGGAATGCTCTAGTAAAATGCAGCCTTTGATCGTAACAGAAAGCCAATGTATGGAATGCTCTAGTAAAATGCAGTTATAAGGAGATTTTTGTAAAATTATTAATAACAAAAAAAAACAACAAAATATAATTTTAATATTATCAACAGTTTTCTTTTCTTTATTCATTTAACTAATATTATAGTTTTTTTTTTCTCTAACATTTTATTTTTTTTAACATAGTTTTCCTTTTTTTATTCATTTAACTAACATTTTAAACCTGGAAAATGTGTATTTCTATTACTTACCGCTCGCCAAAAATGCCTTCAGCAAATCAGACGTGGCAAGTGTGTTTCCCTACCCGTACACGTGTATAAACTACCAAATTTGTCACCATTGCATATAATTAGACCTCTATGCCTCATCTAGAATTGGGGATTTCACCAATTTCACGAGTTTCCCAAATTCTTAAACATAATCACTATGCAAATCCGTAATTTATATCATTAACACTTCCATGCCTGCCATATTATTTCTGAAGACATTATTTGTGCATTTAAAAACCATAAAAACTAATGACCCTCCATACCTTTCTTTATTGACATGCAGTCAATCATATGGTATGCAACAACATTTTACCCAATTTTCACCAAACTAATTTAAATTTGGGGATTCTCTTCTATTACACATCCATAAGTAGTCCAATTACTCTGGCAGCATTACAATTGGGTAAATGAAGCACTCAATTTAACATTTGCAAGCTTCAAATACTATTTTACCCAATTATTCTCAAACACTTGACATGAAAATTGTAATTTCTTTATATATAATCTAACTTCTAGCCCATGCCACCCCAATGTTGTAACTTGTATATTTAATACCACTTTGTAATGTACACAGTCATATCATTAAGCTGAAAAGAACAATATTACTTGGAATTTTTAAGAAATTGTAATTTTGTAGCCAAAATACATTTCTCATAAATAATTACTCCACAACCTATGAGCACATTTAGCCATCTCTGCACATAAAACATATTTCTACTCATACATTTATTAATAATAGTTGGCACATGGACAATTACATCAACATTCATATGCATTTACAATAGTATTCATAGATATCTTTTTCAAATACTTGTAATTACATCATATTTGTGATTATGTCTCCTTCTAGCATCCCCACAAGGCCATTTTCAATAAACTAATATGGTTGGACATTAAATTATATAATAGAGGTAGAATTATTCTCTCCATGTTAAAATATATGGTTTTAGAAGCCTCAAATATGCATAGAAATCATTACCAAAAAACCTAGCATGCATTTTTTTCCCCATTGGTAATTCAAGACTGGTATTTCTTTAATCAATGCATAATATTTTAACACGACAAAGACACAGTGATTAATCTTCAACAATTGAACAATACTAGTTAATTACTTATCTCATTTAATGGATGCACTTGGGGAATATATCCATGGCAGCATTTTTCATCCCTATGCCAAGCAATGAAACACCAAGTGAAAATTCACTAGGTATGGCTATGGTTTTCATCGCTTATCCCAAAAAATAACAACTACATCCAAAGAATTACCTCTCATCCCATTCTTTCTATATAATTCCTACTCTCTAGCCTCTCTTTGCCCCTCATCCCTGCACAACACAACGAAGGGGATCCCCTTCACTGCTAAAAAATCCCCCAGGATATCCCACATCCATCCAATGATCCAACATAGTATAGTTAGGCGATATATAATGCTATAAGACAAGAAAAACTCTTTTGTAAATCAATTCCTCTTAATCCCAAAAATAACTCATGGACATTCTCATGGATTCCACATAATTTCATGGTTTCAATTTTTGGCAACAATACTGTGGTAGCACAATGTCCTTCTCCCCTAGCATACATGAATGGTAGATTGAATCAATAGTTTTCCTTGTGTTATTCAATCCCCAAGATTGCATGCAAAACTAGGATTACATGACTAATACATGGGCCCCTTATAAAAGTTAGGAAATAACATGAGGAAAATAATACAAAGGGATATGTAGGCTTGGGGAAATGACACATGGAAAAAAAAATATTATTTTAGTGACTCCCCTACTTCCCCTATTTTTGGTTCATTTCCCCCATGGTGCTCTTAAGGATATATCAACTCCAAAGTGCATGTGTTTATTAGTTTATTAATTATATTATTAATTCAATATAATGAAATGGTAATTTACTTACCCACTTACCATATACTTGTGTATTATTTTCATACACTCAAAAAGGGTATTACAAAAAAGGGAAGCCCCTTAGGGAGCCACAAGAAATTTTGAGCCTCCAAGTAGAAAGATGATAGGTAAGTTTACAATTTCCTTCAACAATTACCATGGTTAAACTTACCATTCAAGTTTTATTGAGTGCACACAATAGAAGCCTGAAATTTGATGGCCCTAGAAATGACCCATGACATTATTTACCAACATTGTTCACATAAATTAACACTTCTAATTTAAAATAAATTGAATCTACAACATGTTGTATCCTCTCAAGCAACATAGTAGACTACACACCCACCTAAGATGCCAATTCAAGAAGACATAAAAAAGGTAAGCCCTCTTGGCAAGCCATTTGGTAAAATTGTGAACACAAAAGTGAATGTTGGAGATAATCACAACCAACATTTTGTTGAATTTGTAAGTGTTTCCATATAGATAGATTCTCTTTTTTTTTGTATAATTTTGTCTTTACCATGGATCTCAGGAATTCATTGAATTATTAACTTTGTCTAGAATGTCAGCTCTCATAAGTCTATTAAGTCTATTTAGAAACCATGCCTTAAACATTTTAGAAAAAAAATACCCACTCAGACATGGACTTCCATGAGGTCATCAAATGAGTTATTTTAATGGGATATAAATATTATTACCATTAATCAAGTGAGAATATTTTTTTGACATGTTTTTCCCCACCAAATGCAGAGTAGTGGTATGCAGACTTGGTGTTACAGAAGAGTACCTCTATGTGGTATTATATAATTTTTCTAAATTAACCTACCCTCATACATAAACTTTCATAATTGAGTATATGATATGTTGAGACATTACTTCCATATAAATCCATGATCAATGGTTACATAACTTTCTCTTAGGCAATGAAAAATCTCTCTATCTCTTTATATATATATATATATATATATAATTTTCCACTAGAATTATACATATGGGACGCTAAACTATGGTTTAAGATATACCTCATCCAGTGATATACAACTTCATGGATTCACATATTCAGATTGGGTAGGGAGTGAAAAAGACAGAAGGAGTACTTCAAGGATGTGTTTCATCTTGGGCTCTTCTATGATATCTTCGGGCAGAAGGAAACAAAATTATGTTGCACTCAACACAGCAGAAGCAAAATATATCGCAGTATGTGAGGCATGTACATAAGCAGTATGGTTGAGAAAGATGATTTTTGGATTATTTTATCAGGTACTAGATTCGACCATAATATAATGTGACAATCAGAGTTGTATAAGGCTATCTGAACACCCAATGTTTCTTGATCAATAGAAACACATTGAGATCAAATACTACTTTATTCATGATAACGTCCAGGAAGGAGAAGTGACACTCTAGTATATCTCCACAGATGAGAAAATAGCAGATATTTTGACAAATCCTTTGTCCAGGATAAAGTTTGCATACTTACGAGACAAGTTGGGGATCACGGAGATAACTCCCTTAGTTGAAAGGGAAAAGATGGATCCATAGGTTGGAAGGGAGAACTGATATATATATAATTGATTTATGGACAATAAGTTTCTAGTTTGGAAAATGGTCTAGGATGGGAAGTTCCTTTCCAATTCGAAAAGTGGTTTGAGATTCTCTAACGGACAATCATTTTCCGGTTTGGAAAATGGTGTAGATCAAACAATCATATTCGTAATGAAAATGGTCTGATAGATTGATGATATACCATAGATAGTGATTCCCCTTGTGGCCAGTGTGGGGGAATGGTCTAGGACAATCATTCTTCTTGGAAATCACTCTCAATAGTGGTGAGGTAGAATGGTCCACCTCGTTGGACAATCATTCTTTCGATGTTTACAGTTGTGAGGAGTTTTGAGGAATGGTTTGTTTTGGAGGCTGGTGCAAGACAGTCATTTCCTTAGGAAATGGTATGAACATTCATTCCCTAGGGAATACTCATTCTCTCCAAGTTGCAATATGTTTAGTGCCAGAGGAATGGCCCAGTTATGTGAATGGTCCAGGTTAAACAATCAAGGACAGGAATTCCCTAAGACAAACTCATTTGATCCAGGTTGCACTATGTTTAGTGTTGGAGGAGTGGCCCAGTTAGGTGAATGGTCCAATCTCAGAAATCAAGGACAATTATTCTTTCGTGCTTGGGAAGAATAGTCCATATATCCCATGGTTGATGTTTTTACTGTATGAGGGAAGATGCTCTTTTAGATATCACAGATGCGAGTAGAAGAATGGCCCAAATGACTCAACTTGTATCATGATATTGTTTATGCGGGTTGATATTAGATGATATGACTATTGTAGAGACTGTATGTCTCTGCACAGTAGTTGTATACTATGGTGGTGGATGCATTCCACTGATTGTGACTATGTGTCACTCGTTAGTAGCCATGTGCTACTTTGTATGGTTGTGTTCCAGTGGATAGTAGTTATGTACTACTATGGATAAACATAGTTGTGTTCTATTAGATGACATTATATTGATTGTCATGGAGATTATCTAGTTGGATAATGATGACAGTGCTCGTGATTTGATCATGATATAGCTTATGTGGCTATGATGATGCTACTGGTTGAATGGTCTATTTGTGCTCAAAAACATTTCCTTTTATACCTCTCTATCTAGGAGGGAGTGTTGATATTATGGTAGTTGTGGGAGGTATTAAACTCCACTTGTGATCTTTGATGAGATTAGAATATTCCAGGAAACAAGAATAACCCTAAAAGACTTGGAAATAAACCTAGAAGATAAGTCAGTGAAAGAGAATATTTCATATTGAGTCTTTATCCTCCAGAAAGAGAATTCGGCCTAGACAGTGTAAAGAGAGTAGTATAAATATAGGGCACTAGAGCTCATTTGGCACACAGAACTCGCAACTGCAGAAATTTAGTACTGCACAAGTCTGGAGAGCAGTTGTAGCTACAGTTACTGCAACCTATAATTTTGGTCTTTCTGGAGTGGAATTTCTAATCATTCTTGGTTATCTTTATTGGTGCATTAACCTTGTTTGGCTATTGATTTTCTACCATAATTATTCTCTCTATCAAGGTCAAGGTGCTTGGGGGTGGAATTTGTGTCTATGGTTGGGTGAAAATATTGCTATATTGTCTATGGTTAAATGAGCACACCCACTTTTCTAACAAGAAGGTGATGAAGGCCTACGGGGGTGGTTTCTAGAAAAATATAGGAACCTAACACATTAAAATTCTATATGCTCACCTAGGGATCTCGATAACAATGAAAAGTATCTCATAAAAAACTAACGAGACCTGTAAAATAATGACTAATAACAAAATTCCAACTAGGGAGGAGCATGTGTGGGTACTTTTTTTTATTTCTTAGGTAGAATCCCCACACACATTTCCAACTTAGGGAAGCATGATGTGACCAGGGTATAATCAATGTGGGAACAATTTTTCATGCAAGTAAGTAGAATCCCCACCTTGGATTTAACCTGGAAACATCCTAAAATAAAAAAAGGAAGTGAATGGGATTGGAAAAAGGTTGCATCAAAGAAGAAGGTGCAACACACCCCCTACAAAGGCACCCATAAATGAGAAAATATGAGCCCTTGTATGTGATGAAACTCATTGACCTATGAAGCATAAAACCCTATCCTCCTCATCATCCACTACATAAAATTCAAAGGAATTCCTTGGGAGCATACCCTACTTGAGGGTTTTGGTCTACCCAATAAGACTTTTATGACACCCCTCCCATACCTAAACTTGGTCAATTGTATAAGGCCTTGGAGCATTTTTTTAATTTGATGAGGTAGTTTTAATGCACATGTTTTGGTTCCTTTATTATTAGATGTGGTTTACACTTGTCATGATATATTTGACTTGAGATCTTTGGAAGGCATACGTTTTTGTTTTGCAGGGCCCTTCTTGGTGGCCCGTTTTGGGAGAACAAGCCTATCTTGGGATTCCATGGAGAAAGAATGCCACATGTTGGATTCTTAGGGCACACACACCCGATCACAGAGAAATTCCTTTAGAGGATTACATGGAATCATGGAGGATCTAACCTATCCCCTACCACCCAAACCTTTTTCTTTAAGGAGGAAAAACATCCCATTTTTTTAGTGTTGACATCATAGAGGGGCTAGGGTTTGGTGATGATGGAGTTTCTCATTGACACTTTGAATGGGATGTAATGTGAATGGTATATAAAGTTTTTCATAGATACGATATGCTTAAATGGGATGTAATGTGAATGTGTTAATCTCACTTGAAATTTCAAAGATATTTTCTTTATTAAAAGTGATGGTTTTAATAAAGTTATCATCCATATTTAATTAATTGTTTGTTTTTCTTGACATGTTGCTATAAATATTATCCATATTTAAAGAGAAAAATGTCCCATGATGAGCATTTTGTGTGTCTAATTCCAATGCTAGTTCCATGTATACATTTTGTTGAAAGTTGAATATAAAATTAACTTAATGCTTTCAAATCCACACTAAAATTACACTACCTTAATAATGAATGTCTTCCTTAACCATTCAATATAAAGGCATATATTACTACTTCCAATCAAAATTATATCAATTAAAGTTTTTTTTAATTCTCTTTTCTATTACAATTAGTAGTTTTTTAAATCTATTCAAAATTTGAATAGTTACAAAAATTATCTTATAACCTCCCCTTTAAAAAATGAAAATAACTATACCTCACTATAACTATAAATACAACTATATGATGACTACATCTCATTATAATTACAACTACAACCATACAATATTTTCATCTCTTTATATATGTAACTATCAATGACTACAACTCATTATAATTATAACTAATACAATGCTATAATATGAAAATAAGGATCACAATTATGAAAATAGGGATAATAAATTGGAAAATAAAGTTTCAAAATCATCGCATCCAATTAGCTAAAATGTTTGATGATCTAGTTAGATAGTGGTGCCAACTAACCACCTTCGCTAGATTAGGATGTTTATACATATACATTTTTGTAGGTCTTGATATTCAATTGTAGTTTTTGGGCATTTCCGATGTGTTTTCGACAGTTGAAAAAAACATGATTTCCCTCATTAAAGACCACCTTTTACAACTTCTCAACGTACAAGTGTTGTAGTATCATCCAACCTATATAAAAGTGTTAGGTAATCCGTTGGCTTTGGCCAAGTGGCTAAGGAGGAAAGCACATATGGCTAGGGTGTTGAGCCTGTGTCTCATCCATCACAAAGTTTAGGAAGAAATCCTAGTAGGGGAGTCACTTAAGGGACTTCGAGGAGTATTCAGGTACTTGGATCACAACTAATGTGGCCATTTAACTCTATATATGTTGATATCTATTTGGGTTAGATCATATTGCAAACTCCTACTACAAGTACTAGTTATTAGGCCCAAGGTATCGATGTTGATGAAGGTTGGAAGGTTAAATCCAACAAGAGGAAGTGGGCTTCCTCTCCTACTCCTTTGGACAATCCTGGTAAAGTAGTGAGTCCTACTCCTTGGATAAAGTCATTCAAGGAAATTGTGAACCTTTCCCCATACAAGGGACCATATTCCTTGAATAATGTAGCATTGAGAAACATATTTAGTCGTATAAGTAACCCTCTATTCCTTAAATGAATCCTTATTTCCTTTCATGGAATGTTAGAGTGACGATGATCCTACATCATAAACTATTTGTTCAAGTAATTATGTAGGAGGATAAGCTAGATGTGGATTTTCTCTACGAGGCATGGTTTTGAGCTTCACAACCACATGTAATATGTCTGGAATGGTCCTTTTTGGACCACAAACCACTTTCAAGGGAGGGTGGGTAGTGCTCGTTATATCCCCTTACCTTCATAATTTTCTTACATCACATGGTTATCACCAGATAACCAATATTCTTGGATTACTTTTTTTATATAAGAAACGCTAATTTTATTTTCTTTAGTTTATGTTCCTATCATCAATTCAACATGGATGTGCCTTTGGTACTGGATGGTTTCTTCTCTACCAGATGTGGAATGGATTGTGGGTGTTGACTTCAACATGGTGGAATGGAAGGGTGATAGACATGGTGGTGCAATTTTTTTGTTTTGTAGTGTGTATAAGTAGGGATGGTCAAGTCGTAAGGACACCCTATAGTTTTTTATCCTAATTGGGGGTAAAATGGGTTGAACTATGGAGGTTGACTCACTTGTTCCAATTGTAATTAGGAGAACGAGAGAGTACATGCAATTTTGGATAGGGTGTATGGCCCTTGGGATGACATATCCTTTGTTGAGAGGCTTTAAGTGGTCAATGTATTGATGGAAAACATTGGATTAGATAATTTTCCCATTCAAACTACCATTTTGGTGTGTCATGTGATTGATTCAAGCCATTTTATTTATAAAATTTAAATGTCTCTCATTAAGATTCTCATGATTTCCATGCATTGATTCATCATGTTTGGAAATTTTATCTACATTGTGTTGGGGATAGTGATTAGATGTTATGGTGGGAGGTGGGGATTTAGAGACCTTCTAAATTCATGTGTGAACGGGGGTGTGGTGTGTGTATTCCATTGAGTAATTTTTTTTTTCTTAAGAATTTGTATGCATAGTTTTACTTCACGGGTTTAAAAGTTACATGTTTTTTCTAAGTTATGGTGGATTCATGAGGGGGATGAGATATCCAAGTTATTATTTTATTTATTAAATAATAAAGTGGTAGCTAACAAAGATATTTTCATTTAAAAATATGATGATGTCCTTGAGGAAGATCCCCCTAAGGTATGGGGTATTTTTAGTGATCATTTTCGAAATATTTTTTCTCCTTATCCCTTGACAAAGGTGATTACTGCTACTAGGAATTATTGTTATAGGGTAGTGCCACGCTTGAGCTCTTTTTTTTAGACCATGATAGGTTGGACATGGATTTCATGAAGGGACAACATTTTGTAGCCCTTCACTTTATGAAAAATGGTAAATATCGAGGGATTGATGGAGTCTCTTGTGAGTTCTACAAGACTATGTGTGGTAGCAATGGATCGACTTAATTCACATATATTTCAAATCATTTTCCTTAATATGTTTAATGGATTCCATTAATTAGGGGTTAATTAGTATCATTCTAGATAATGTTGCTAGACATACCAATGGGGAATGGTGACCAATAACTCTACTAAGTGTTTCTTAAACATCATATCTAAGGAAATGACACTAGGAGTGAGGGATGTCATAAAGAAGATTGTGAATAAGAAGAAACTAGTTTTTTATCATGGGAATTGTATATTGGACATAGTGTTTTCTTCTTAGGAGGACATGGATTGGGATAGGGAGTTTAGGAAATAGGCTCTATTAGTCAAAATTGATTTTGATAAATCATATGAAAGGCTTGACTAGGATTTCATTACTAATATATTGTGCTTCTTGGGTTTTAGTTTTAATTTTATGGGGATGGTTACCACCCTATTATATCGTGCCTCATATTTTTTTGTACTGAATAATTACCTCTCTTCATGAATTTTCCTCCGTCAATCTATTAGGTGGGGATGCCATGTGGCACCCTAGCTGTATGTTCTAAATAATTATTCCCTTGGTTATTTGTTGGATGTTTCCATTTGCAGGGGAATATTCAGGGTATTTCACTTCTATATTCCTATGGTTATGGTGAATAATCATTTTTCATATGGTTATTTTTTGTTTGTGCAAGTTGACAAGGAGTTGATGGAAGGTGTTAGAGATTGCTTGTCCATGTTTTCCTAGGCCTCTAGGAATATGGATAGTGGTTATTAGACAAATTATTGGTACGTTGGTCTAGATGAACCTCCTGATTTGGTTCCTCTCACTTAGACCTTCATCTATCTAGGTATAATAGTGAGATATGGAATTCCCTCTACTGTGGGGCTCTCTTACATCGTTATGTGGGATTGGTGTTTGGAGAATCTACAATGTAAACAACTTATTCAATGGTACATAAAAATGACTATAGAAGTAGGATTCTTCAAACATCACATATTTATTATGTATCTTATTGGCTTCCAAGTAGAGATAATGGTTGTCAAATGAGTGGTCGTGAGTGATCATGTATCTTGTCACAATTGATTACCAAACATCAAATCACAACCGGTATCTGTATTCCAAAAGAATTTATAGGATCATAGGGATTTGACATTTGGAAATCAATTGTGACAAGATACACCGCTACAAAGAAACAAAATACTGCATCCAAGAAAGAATTGAAAAGAAAAAACAAAATAGAAATGGATTTCATCTGGGAAGGATTACCTATTCCAGTAAGAGAGAAAGTTGTAAAATTTTCATCAACTAAAGAACTTTGGGATAAGATACAAGATATATAATCTATGGCATCTCATAACATCATGGAGCCAGAGAATGTAAAATAAGATGCAAGAATAGAACAAGAAGAAATATGCATGTCATGTCAGACAAATTCAAAAGAAGAATAATGTGAAGAAGGCATAGTAGATCTTGAAGAAGAATTAATCAGTTCTTTAGACGAATTCATGAAAGAAAGGAATAAAAAAAATTCTTTCGAGGAACAATTAGTCAAAAATAATACTCAATAAATTTTTGAAGAAGTCCAACAAATGATTACAAACCTAAAATTCCATTATAAGAAGTTCAAAAGATTGGTGAAGGATGCAAAAGTCAATTAGAAGAATTTTTTTTTTTGAAATCTGAAATAGTAACATAAAGAAAGGAAGAAGAGAAGAGAGAAAATGTTTTGACTCTCCATCTCGAGGAAATATCTGTGAACTTAAATAAGCTTGAAGAAAAATTCAGGGCAAAGGAAAGAAGACTTCAAGAAGAAATTGTCTCCTTGAATACCCAACTTGAAGAAGCAAAGAGAAAGGGAGAATTCGTAAATATAGAGATGATGAAGAAATAATAGGAGTGTGAGAAGATTAAAGAGGAAGTTGTCACCTTAAGAGTCAAAATTTTCAAGATCAGAAAGAACACTGAAGAGAGAGAAATATCCACATAATCAGTAAAGAAAGATGAAGAGAAATGTTACAAGTTGCCATAAAGAATGAATGAAGAGAACACTAAGACTTATGCAGAAGTCATCAAAGGCCCTATTAAGAAGGAATAATATGAACCCTCAAAGAAGAAAAATCCATAAATGAAGAAAACTCAAGAAGAATATTACAGAAGAAATGAGTATCAAACATGACCCTCAACTTTTAAGAATCTAAGAAGCTTCAATAATTATGAAAAAAACTGTAACGACCCTACTTAAATAGATGTATATGATTATTAATTATAATTAATTTAATAATATAACTATCCTAAAATATTAGCTAAACTATATTTATTTCTTAAAATAGCATTAACTAATTATTTATTATTAATTAGTTATTCATGATTTTCAATGTGTAACAACCCTCCTAGTTAAGGACAACAACTCTGATAACAGGTGCAATTTTTTTTTTTTGTTTTAACCGTGTGTGTGCGCGTGTAGGAAGGGAAACAGACACACTGGACTCCACGTCGCCACCCGACAACCGACAAGACTCAACCATGAAGATTACCACAAACAGACCAGGGCGCACAACAAGAAGCTGCAAGCAAGGAATGACCACCGGCACAAGGCGCCCTACGCAAACATTCTATGACATACTCGGTTATGCACCGTACCAACAAAGAAGGTAGAATCCATGGTAGTAGTTTACTATTTCTGCACAGGAAAGCAAAGCATTTAATCTTAGTCCTCTGCTCCGGAGAGAGAGGAGGTTAGATAACCTCCTGGCCGACTGCTCAGGCAGAAACTAGTAATCCCCTAAGGTGTGTCGCAAGAGTGGAAACCTTGCCTTTAAAGGGCCCGAGACTCTTGATACGGCACTGGATTCTGGATGCAGGGGAACACTCAGACATATATACTAAGGTGACTGAAGGTGTTTACATCCCTCCCGACACAAGCAGACTAAGCACACGAAAGGTTTAACATCCCAGTACCACATTAATTTTAAGGAACAAGACCCTTCTGAGACTAAATTGGATATGCTTAATTCAAGACATTCCAACATATAAGTTCCTCATTAATAATAAACATTACCATTTCCTAATCATTAACATGGAACAATAATAATGTTGGCATTCCTTACCCTACGCATACAATCAACATCCTTGCTTTGATTAGTACTCTAGCCAATAATAACATTTAACCTTAACAATTATTATTAACATTAACTTGACCATAAGCGTTAACATTAGGCATTACATTCAATGGCAACTAAAAAGAATCCAAACTTAACATTAACATGACAATAATCATTAACATTAAACAACAATAATGTTAGCATTGCCTCGGTAATATAAGGACTTCGCAATTTCTAACTAAACTCGTGGTAAACTACAATGACTTCACCCTAGCGCTAGCATCATTACATTAAGATACAAGGACTTCGCAAGTAATCCATCATACATTATCTCTAATTCACCATGTAGTGATAATATAGCTCTAAATCACTCCAACATCATCAAAATTTATTGGCGCATTTAAATCAATCATTCTTTGTACCTCCTGCCGAGGTTGTTATTCCAATAATCAAGGATAAACCTATAAAGTAAGAAACATTGGGATCCATTCTTCATTATTACATAGATTCTTATTGCGCATAAGTCTAAAACTCAAACTCAAATGGGAACCAATTATTTAAGCGTTACTCAATCGTTATGACACAACCACTCTCTTTTTATTATGGGATATCCTCTAAATTAATAAAATCTCTTGATAACAAATAAAAGGGGTAAGGGTAATAAACATCTAAATTAATGACACATCCTAATGATATATAATGATATTGATATACTTCCATAAGCATAACTTAAATCCAAAAATCATTGGGCCACAACCTCTCTTTTCTTATGGATATCCTCTAAGATAATAAAATCTCTTGATAACATGATAAAAGGATAAGGTTAATAAACATCTAAATTGATAAAACATCCTAGTGATATATATTAATGACATTGATACACTTCCATAAGCATAACCTAAATCTAAAAATCATTGAGCCACAAACTCTCTTTTCTTATGGACATCCTCTAAAATAATCAAATCTCTTGATAACATGATAAAAGAATATAGTCGAATAAGGATTTTGTTTCAAGGAGTAAATGCATTCCTTAAAATAAAGCACGCTAAGAGATGAAGTTGACTTATTGTTCTACTTAAGGATTTAAGAATTAAGTGATTGGGTTCCGTCTTGGAGCCTATTACAACCCAAGGTCACAACCATGTCTTAATATAGCAATTTTGATATATCTCCATATACGAACTATCAACTTAATCAGGGGCAATAATAAGGTGCCATAAAAGCCATGGCAAGTTAAGACCATTATTATTAATGCAATTTAAACCAGTATTACCTTTGCATTTAAGCCAATAAATCCATTATATAATAAAATATAGTTTAATGTCAAACCTAATTATTATAACCTTTGGGTGATGAATTATTCTATTGCAATTTTTCCATATTCCAAAAAGATATTGGAGTAAATAAAAGAAATTACGGCAACCTACTTACGTTCACACAGGCCGTCCAATATATTTTTAATTCAAGGGCTCTGATACATAGTTGGAAGGAGAGTGTTGTAACGTTCTAGGTTGGGTTGTTGAAGTGAATTTTTCTTTTCTTTAGGGAAATAAAAGTCAAATTCACGAAGGGAAACAGAACTTCTTATGCATAAAGAGATTTGAAAACCACAGCCTTATTATACCCAACAGTTATAACCCAAGAGCAATAGAAGCAATACGCCAGCGTGGCTAAATTTCCTGTTAACTAAAAAGTTTTTTCTTCCTAACTAGAGTCGCTCACACTAAATTTTTATGGCACACGAAATGCAGCACGGTCAAGGCGAGTTACCCTGTGGAATACGTGGCATCTAGAAATTGGCATGCGGATTATTAGAACAGAGGTGTTATATTATTATAAGGAAAACAACCTGGGTGAGATATTGTGGAACGCGTCCCGATTTTATGCCAGCGATTGATATAAAATTATAGTATTGTTGTATGCCAGCTCTATCTAAAAAAAAATATCAATTTCTTAAATGGGTTGACAGAGCAATTTAATGCTAAACCCCAGCTCGTTGAATGTTAAAAATGCGCGGAGACTGGACTAGCAACGAATTCCACAACCCTAAGTACTACCATGGATTTAACCAGTGGCGGTTATGGGGAGGAGCGCACCAGACAGGAGGAGTACAGTAGCGTGAGGACTGTCTGAGCGGCTGCTATTGCCAGAACGAAAACAAACAACTCTACAATCCACAAACCTGCGGGTTATCTAAAACCTCTCGACCCAACCCTCGGTATAAACCACCATTATCAAGTTAAAATATAAACACCGTTCATAACTCAAATAAGTTTTTGAAAAATTAAAACAAAACCATAGAGAAGAAAACCCATACAAGAACATTGGATTTTGTAATACGGGGTGCCCAACTCAGTCGCTCGGCTGAATATATCGACTCCATTGTCGTTCACTGCACTGGACTCTACACAAAGATTCAGGCCATTGGGATCATATGTGATGACTGGTAAGTTGGAAAAATTTCTAGGAGGTTAGGAGCTTGGTTATGCCAGAAATTGTTAGGGACGGTCCCGGGAAGTAGATACGATACAAACTAAGTGTAAATCGGTGCAACCAGTTAGTATATCACTCAGAGCTTCAAGTTTTTATTGTTTGTTTTTTTGAATGAATTTTTTTGTCAAGGTAATGAGCAGTCCCACCATTTTTGATGTCAAATAGCCCACGGCAACAGGGAAACGCTCGGAATGAAGACAACGCAGAGCAAGTTCGTTTAGAAAAACACATGTATTTAACCCAACCACAGAGAAATTCTACGGTAAAAAAAAATGACGCACCAGAGTTGAACCCACCAGAACACAGATAAAATTTGACCCTCCATGCTGAGATAACCCCAATGCAATTTCTCACTTATTTTTCTTATTCTCACTTAAACACAGCCAACACCAGGATAAACCAGGCAACTACTAGCTATACCATAACCATTTGACCTAAAATTTAAGAACACGATTCACACCATAACCACTGGAACTTCAAATTTACACAATAACCACTAAAACTACAGCTTATAAACACGTGCAACAAGATAGAAATGCCCAAAGATTTACATACATGTGTCCTTAATGCTTGCAGCAAATGATTCTTGTGCTCCCACCGCTCCTGCTCCTGCTTGCCGACCGTAGAGGACTCACCGGTACCTCCCAGCCAAATGCTAGGGGTACTCTCCTTCCCCCTTAGCCCCCCGAGCCGCAAAGGGGCCACACACAAACCAGACGATAGCTTAGCTTCTCAGCTCGCCTCCAAGGCTGAGCTACCACTCAAGTCTGCTGAGAATCCCCAACTCCTAGAAGAAATCAGTCCTGTCTCTAGTTTGGCAGCATAACCATACCAATAGCTCAAAAGTCCCTTCCTTTCCCCCCTCTCCCTTTCTTTTATCCAGTCTCAAACCCTAAATCCTCTTTCTATTAGGTTTTCCCCCCCTTTTCCCTTTTATTTTCTTATTTGTCTTTTTATATATATATATATTTTTAAAAACTCAAAGAGTATGTGCGCTCATTATTAATTCCCTTCTATTTTTACATGCGTAACTTTTATTAATGGTAGAGGCGGTAGGGATTAATAATTTGTGGAAAGAGGATCCATTTATCATTTTCGTTATTCTATAAATTTAGGATTAAGGAATACGACAATTTGTTTATAATATATGTATATATATTTCCATTTTTTTTTTTTATTTATAAGCATGCAGTCGTCATAGTAAATTATCATTATCCATCATTTA
>ML797476.1:122622-136398 GCA_009831015.1 Picea engelmannii
TCAGCTACATTCGCCCACCAATTCATAATAAAATTAAATAGTACATTGACAATAATTGACTTACATATCCACTAGTATAACGATAAACCATATTTAAAATGACCCTAATTTAACACTAACAATACTTAAGAAAGACATTATAAAATATTAACAAAACCTAAATGCCAGTAATTAAAAACAATGACAGCGTTCAAAAGGAGAATGTGTAGATTCACGTCAGAGTTATACCAATCGGTGGCAACTGACATTTACCTTTTTCGAAGGCCAAAATATTACTCTACCCGCGTGGGCGAATTTATCCCTGCTTCTCCTTTCTTAACACCTAAAACGCAGCACCGTTTAATCTTGAAGGTATGGATTAATAAATCAGCTACCAATCACAAGGAAGGGCATAGGGCAGGTGGTTGAGTTCCAGTTGTTGGGTAAGAGGTAAGGCGTTTTAAAACAACACGAGGAGGTACGACATCAAGGGCATTAAAAACGTTTGCTGCCTGGTGACAGAAGACAGGTAAGGGCTCAGGCGTGATAAAAACGAGGCTAGGAATGCATAGACTGCGGTTCAGTTAAGTCGCACGTTGCTGGCAAAATAATGTGAGGCAGGTGACGGACGGTCTCGAAAGGGTTTTGAAAAAATTTAACTAAAGCACCCAAGGTTTTAGGCGTAAATCTAATAGTCATTGTGAAGGGTTTTAAAGTAACAAAATGCCACATTCGCCTCATATCAGAAGGAGTAAGGAACTCAATAAAAAAAAACAAAGTTGCAACCCTAACCGCACCTTAACGCAGGCCAGCGCACCAAAAAAAACCACGGCCAACACTGGAACGCATTCCATTTCTGCTGACGGCATTCCCCTTTTTCAACCCATGCGCTTTTACTAGCCAGACTCTAAAGGTGGTATCGACAGGGGAAATCGGTACATTAAAATCGAATGTATACATGTCCAGATTATTTTGAAAGGAGCAGATCTAATCTAACAACAGTAGTATAACGCAAGACAATTGTAAATCACCCATGCCTGTTTTAGAGTTAATCAGAGATTTAATGAAAGACAATGTCATCAAAATGCAAAAACAGAAGGGTTCTCCAGCCGGTAAGTGACGACGACGAAATTACTCATCTTGCACGTTTAAACTAGGATAAGTTTGTGGTTCTGTTAAGTCCATTTGACCTAGGTTCTTATTTACATCGAAGGCAGGATTTAAAACCCAACGACAATGGTGGACCAAGCTGAGGCCGAACCATTTTTGTTACTACTGCCATGGAATTCGTACGGGTGAAGGAAGCAACTATTTTTGGTTAAAAGTGGTTACAATCCGGTAAAAGCAATGCCAACAACCTTCATTCGAAGGGCCAGGACGAAATCACATAAGCCACAACTGTAACGCTAGCCATGTTCAAGTCCAGGAGTGATATGACGAAGGGTTAAGAAGCCGGAAAGAGCCAAACACGGGTAAAACTATGGTAGACTGTGCTAGGGTTAACAGTGAGCATTGCAACGAAGATCACCACTTCAACATACCATTCCATGAGAACCCTATGATAACAGTCGTCAGGTATCAACAAATGTAAAAAGAGAGGAAAGCGTTGATTACAAAAGTTTTTTTTTAAATAACGGACAGTAATTTAATAAAAACGAATACCCACAGTACGTAATAATACGCCCACAGTCAAGCACGCGCCCACAGTAATAATACGACCACAGTCAAGCATGCGCCCCAGTCAAGCATGCACCCACAGTAATAATACGCCCAACCAAATTTCCCAGAAACCATAACTGAGCCATATAAAACAGAAAGCTAAATAACCATTGAAGCTACAAGTCACACTACTAACCATTAAAACTACAGATTTTAGACACGATTCACACCATGACCACTGAAACTACAAATTTGCACATTAGCCATTAAAACTACAGTCTATAAACACGCGTAGCAATATAGAATTCCCAGAGATTTACATACTTGTGTCCTTAGCACTTGCAGCAAATGATTCTTGTGCTCCCGCTACTCCTGCTCCTGCTTGCCGACCGTAGAGGACTCAGCGGTACCTCCCAGCCAAACGCTAGGGGTACTCTCCTTCCCCCTTAGCCCCCCGAGCCGCAAAGGGGCCACACACAACCCAGACAATATCCTAGCTTCTCAGCTCGCCTCCAAGGCTGAGCTACCCCTCCAGTCAGCTGAGAATCCCCAACTCCTACAAGAAATTAGTCCAGTCTCTCTCGGGCAGCATAACAATTCCAATAGCTGAAAAAAGTCCCCTTCTTTCCCCCTCTCCCTTTCTTTTATCCAGTCTCAAACCCTAATCCTCTTTCCTTTAGGTTCCCCCCCCTTTTTCCTTTTCTATTTTCTTCTGTTTCTTTTTATTTTATTTCATTTTATATATATATTTTTTTAAAACTCAAAGAGTAAGTGCACTCATTAATAATTCCCTTTTATTTTTACATGCGTAACTTTTATTAATGGTAGAGGCGGTAGGGATTAATAAATTACGGAAAGAAAATCCATTTATCATTTTCATTATTCTAAAAATTTAAGATTAAGGAATACACGACAATTTGTTTATAATATATGTATATATATTTTCATTTTTTTTCTATTTATAAGCATGCAGTCATCATAGTAAATTATCATTATCCATCATTTAAATTCACCATTAATATATATATATATATATATATATATATATATATATATATATATATATATATATATATATATATATATATATATATATAGGATAATGAGAGATTAAGGAGATGGCAAACATGTATATGAAAAAAGTAAATGTACTACATAAAAAGAATAATGAGGAATTAAGGGGAGGGATTGTGATTTAGTAATGTGAGCTGGACATGAAAAATGGAGATGGACACTGGAAGATTGAGGCGATGGAGGAATAGTTTAATAAAGTAGACATGGATAATGAGAGGATAATAGTCTGAGTTTTTGTTTTTCTTTTTTGAAATTTTCATTTGTTAAGGTCACAATAAATTTCGCCCCTTTTTTCTAGAAAAGTCTTAGGCTTAGGGTTAGATTCTGAGCTAGGCGACGATTGGTTAAGGGAATTGCTTAAGGTTTTATTCAGGTGTTGATGACTTCGGGTTAATTAGGTTGACTCCTTCAACCACCTTTATTGCGACGTGCCCTTTAGGACGCACCACGTGCGCCAAGGGTGCCACTCGCCTCTTGAATTTCTTTTGGGCGACGTGCCCTTCAGGATGCACCATGTGCTCCAAGGGTGTCACTTTCCAACTGAGTTTCTTTTGTGTGATGTGCCCTTCAGAATGCACCACGTGCTCCAAGGGTGCCACTCCCCAACTGGACTAATTGGTAGACCTCTATAACCCTTGGAGTCAACACTCCGCCAGGTGAACTTGTAGGAGACTAAGGGTTCTAAGGAATAACACCCCCTCCTTATTGCGCACCCCTTAGAATCATCATGAGCGACTGTCGCAGTCGGCCCTCATGGAATCATGGGTCCTCTCGAACTAGGTAATCGTTAACCTACAGTTCGAGCCACGACGGGAGTGATAGCGGGCGGTGGCAGGGCTACTGTCCACCCCTCTCCCTCAACCTCTCTAGAAATCGTGTGTGGCCCCTTTACTCCATATGTGAGTCTGGTCGACAAGCTATCGTCAACCTGCATCAACAATAATCATGTCAGAAATGTCAACAAAAAATCATCAAATCGAATGAAACATCATAGTAAACATATCACCCAAAAGCACACTCCCTGACTCAGTCCGGAGTCCAAGGGAGTTCTACCAATGCCTCTGCATCCTCAAGGTCAAAAACCCTGCACACTCAATAAAACTGAGTCAATAGCACCTGTCTACATCAAATAGTAACACATCATGTCATCTATCAATCGCATCATAATCAAGTATAAATGGTCTAACATCATAAAAGTCTAGATCACTTGCGAGCAAGTGTCCTCAAATAATAAGTGTTCTCAGTGCGCCAGAGCGGGATGTTACACAATGATTAATTTAAGTATTAATTAACTCATTGATTAATAAGGTAAAGAAATAAAAAGGAGGATAATAAATTATATTATTAAATTAAGTTACGTACCCGATAAGGGATAACATATTAGCTACAAGGGATAAGATATTAAATAAAGGGGATAAGGGGCATTAACGGGAAAGGATAAGAAGGTAATAAATGGGTTAGGTAGGTAGTAAATGAGGCATGGGAGTCAGTGAAGAAGGAATATGGAGGGGAAGGAGGGGACGGGAGGTCATGCTACGGGAGGTTGGGGATGGATTTTGGGAGCTCTGGGATTTGCAGAGAGAAGTGAAATTTTGGGGTGGGATTGTATCAGTCAGGCACCGAGGTTGATGGAGGTTTTGGGCACGGGGGCCAGGATATCCATATGATATCCTGGAGCTAGGAAGTTATCTAGTTGGCAGGAAGGAACTAGGTTTTGGGCAGGGTTTTACAGTGCATCAGCGGTCAAGAAGGTAAAGGACAAACGAAGGGTTATTAGCATCAGGTTCAGGTATTTAAAAATTATGCAATTGTTTTTAATCTATTATTAAATTTATTATTCGTTGTCAAATTACATGCGCATGTGCTCAAAATAAGGAATATATGAATTTTTACTGTTTTGCTCATTTAAAAAAAATTACTGAAATTTCTGAAATTAATATTGTTACAGTTCATGTAAATATTAGACGTAAAATCTATTCGGCCCCTACATATGGTATCAAAGCCATTTGTTTGAAATCTGGGCCTGAAAGGCCAAGCTGTAGCTCCAGCTCCAGCTCCAGGTCCTACAAGCCAAACCCACTAATATTTATTATATGCAGATCAATATATAATTAAAGAAAAAGGCATATAAAAAGGCATATGTAAAAGACATTTATTTAAACCGGTAAAAACAATGACAAAATTTGCTTTAAAAAAAAAACACTAAAATGAGTGCAAACCGGTAAATTACTAAACTAGATACAAATTTTGTTTAAAAAAAAAAACATAAATACTTACACATTTAAGGTCTCTTTAAGGTCTCTTTAAAACTGATGATGCATGCTAGTCAAAGTTATATTTGGTTACTATCTAAAGAGCATCCTTGTGATCTAGTTATTTGATGCCAAATCTCATGCTAAGAAAATCACTATGGTAATGATATAATGATGTGTTCTGCTCATTAGCATTGTTGTCTACATATAAGTGCCGGTTGCATGTTTGAGATTTTCCCTTCGCAATATCCTATGCTTGGTTACTTTCATGGTTATAGACATTGTCAATGATACACATTCACTACACATATAACTAAGAAAGTCTCAAGGTATGGAATTGAGCGAGGTGCCACCACCTTGACATATTATGTTGCGTATGCTGCTGGATAAAATAATGAAATGGGTGAATGTGCCTATGCCTATGTTACTTAAAAAAAAAGTAAATTGAATCTGTGTTTAGAAATGGGCGGGCAAAAGATAGAAATGTGAATGCAGAAAGGAGGATAGAGATGGACTAAACATAACTAACTGATATCAAAGACTAAATGGAACTAACAATTTGAGCCGCACTAAACCTTATCTCTGCTATATCATAGATGATATATATTCTCCTTTTCCTATAATGAGTTTGTATTTCTCCGTGCACTCGAAATTGGTAAGCAATTTACCGAATGTGTTGGAAAATTCATTAAAAACATCGTAAAAGTGGGGTTTTAAGAAATTTAATGATCTCAAACCCTACTAACCCTAAAAACCTAGACATTTTACATCACTCATAAAAATAACTGCCCAAATAACACAAAAATACAACCTCTGGAAAAACTGATGAGAAAATCCAGAATTCAAATCAATCCAAAATTCATAGCAAATTGATTTAAAGAAAGCAAATAACAGTTTAGGGTTTCAGATGAAAATTTCTTCCCTAAACTAAAAATGAAATCTTCAAGTGTGAGAAAGCTAGGGTGTGTTAAAGACTGAATGATTTACTCACCTCTTTGGGTGGAGGCTGCGAGAAGGAGAAACTAACTTTGGACTGGATGGCGAGCTTGAGATCATCATTATCAATCGTAGGTTTGTTGGCATGTTTATAATAGAGTTGGGCGTCAGAAAGGACATCAGAGAGGACATCGACTACCTTTCAGGATCGTTTTCACTATTTTGGCCGAAGAGCTCCACCAGTTGACTCAGATTTGGAAAATCTTGCTAACTACACAACTACAAATTATTAGTAACATCGATCCACCAATTAGTGGTGAAGAAATATGCACCTTATTGGTGTCTGGGCTAGTTTCCAACTTCCAGGCCATTCCCATTGGGATCACAGAAGAAGACTCGCTTGATTTTTCCTTCCTATGGTGTTTTCTCATAAAAAGGAATACCTTTTGCTTAACAAGCCAACAAATCAAATTTTTAATCATATGACCGAGAGCCAATCCACCAAGAATCAAGAACAACACAAATTAAGCCAAGACCAAGTGCAAATGAGCACCGAGTCTCGAAGAGGAGGGGCTTACATGGAATTTGTGCACAACGCACTCAGCACAAGTTTCGATCAAAGCTCCAAATCACCAATGGGGGAGTCCACGGGGGTGTAAGCTGTGGGATTCCTTTTCTTTTAGGGATTTGACGAAGCCATCATAGTCAGGCACGCCTAAAGAAATATTGTGGCAGTGTGGCAGAAGTTCCAGATCCTTCTTGACATCAGGGCCTGCGATGTGTGGGATTTCAGGTATATTTGAGTATGCCTAAATGGATGAGTCAATATCATACCTGGTAACCCAGAATGTGTGCAAATAGCTTCAATGGCATATTACAAAGCTGCAAATGGATATGAACAATCGACAGCTGCAACTGCCACTTCACTCACGGCCTGGGTTGTATTCGTTGCATCCATGGAAATGTTATTTTCACCCAATACTTTCTTTAACACGCCCATAGGAGCAGAATACTCATGCAGCAATGCATTAGTCCTACTGTGGCAAAGAGCCAAGATAAGACCCAACGTGAGTGGCCTAAGAACTTTTGCAACCTGGACAAGATTAGATTCTTGATACACTACTTGAAACTTCTGGAGTAAATCAGGAAATCTCTCTATCACAGCTGCTAGGTTTGACTAGTGAATTTTCCATGAAGATTAAATGATTTAGAGAAATTAAAGCACGCATTGAAGCTTACGAAAATAAAATATTGAGGAAAAACTAACCTACGGAAATGTTCTTCTTTGCAAAGACTGTGTAAGTGGTTGAAGCATTTGGTCTTCCAGCCTGGATTTCACACTATAGTTCCTTCGTATTCAAAAGAGAATATACGCGAGCATGGGCGGGGGCAATTTTACCATTACCAGTTCATTAATAAAACAAGCGCTAGATTTCAATGGTAGCACAATAATAACAATAGAAAAATACCATGTAACACCCAACCTTCTACCAATATCCATGGAGACCCACCATAGTTCCATTTTGCACATACACATGGTATTCCAAATAAGGAGAATGAAGGGCACGTGGGCCGCATGCAAGCCCCATGTTGCCGACTCGGGAGTCTTGGGGTAGGTGGGCGGCATGCAATCCCCACATTGCCAATACGAAGTATATTTAAAAAAAAAAAAAAAATGGTTTACTTTTAATTTGAGTTGTAAATATCATATTTTATTTATTTATTAAATTTTCTCTTATATATATTTCAATTGATGAAATAAAAAAAATATTAAAGTACAATTATGAAATTAATAAAGTTTAATTAATAAGTTAAGTAAAACTAATTAAACTATTAAACTAATTAACTTTATTAATTTTACTAAAAGTTAATTAAAATATTAGTTAAGTTTGAGTAATATAGGGCTAAGAAAAATTTATGGAGTCCGCGGGGATCCAACCCCGGACCTCCCCAACGGTCAAGTCTTTACAAAGTCCGCCCTACCAACGCACCACACGATGTGACTTTTACAAATAATTTCACATATAAATACTTTAATTGTCATACCCAAGACCACCCCCCAAGCGAAGCGTATTAAGAAGAAAACTGACGTAGAAAGGTACATAGCACTGGTGAACGCCGAAACGTGGCTAGCAGTTGGGGATAATTATTTAGATGTCGTGGTTTAATCCTATTTAATCATTAAACGTGGTAAATATATAACCTTAAAACATTTTTTTTATGTGTTTAGGGAAATGAAAAAAAAAAAAAAGGGTAAACATGTTAATGGATGCCTTGATAAATGCAAGAAAGTTATGAACAATAAATCTGACCCATTGATTTTGGAGGACGAATCAGAATATGCCAGCATCTTCAATGCATAGCCATCAGATCAGGGTTTAAGGCTAAATAAGATTAAAAGATCATCGATTGTTCCCATTGTAAATAGGTGTAAACCTTTCGGTGTAAATTAATAAACATAAGGTCAAAACTCACATTAATCAAGTTGTAAGCATAAAGCTAAAAGGTCTTAGACTAGGACAAGCGGGAAGGAGGCGACATATGCACTAGGAGAGTAAGCGTAGGAAGTGGCGAGTAAGGCGCAAGGCTAACGTAGCTACAGGGCAAGGGAACCAATAGCTCTTTTCGTAGGGGCGAACAAATCAATCTTAGATGCTTAATCCTAACCATAACCTAGCCAATCCCCTAATGGAGTAATATCTATTTACAAACAAGTAAAGAAAACTTACGCCTAACCTTATTTCTAGTTTGAGTTGCACCAATTTGAAACATCCTAGAACTCACCCTGACAACTTTGGTTGATGCAGGTCAAAGCATATAGGATGGTCAGGACTTGAGGGAATCGAGGTAGGGGAGCATCATCGCAAGCACCGCCAACACTGCTAGTGCCACCACCACCATCGCCTGAACTAGCCCTCATACTGCACTCGTTGGAAGCCATTAACGAGACTTTAAAGGGACGACAATCGACAGGGTCTGAAGTGGAACCCCCACCGTCTGGAATGAGTAATCCAGAAGTGTCAAGGGATTCAGGGGGAGGACCTCCACCTGAAGACATCACGCGGGAATTGCAGAAGATCAAACTTTCAGAGTTTGTTGGGGGTCGCGCCAGTGAACGCGTGGAAGCATGGTTGGAAGGCATGACAAGGTGTTTTGCCTTAAGGGACTATGCGTCCAACTCAAAGGCAAAGATCGCCATTTTTCAGTTAAGAGACAACGCCTTGAACTGGTGGGGCAATCTGGAAAGACAACTGCACCTTACCCCAGACACAGTATCTTGGGAACTTTTCGAGGAGAGGTTCCGAAGGAAATATCTACCAGCATACTTTGAGGAACAAAAGGTAGGGGCATTTCATGCCCTAGTACAGGGAAATAGAACTGTAGAAGAATATGAGATCAGGTTTATGGAACTGGTCAAATATGTGTCATATATGGATAACGACCAACGAAAGGCAGAGCGCTTCGTCTATGGGTTGAACCCTAAGATAAGAGATATGGTGCAGATGTGGAAGTCGTCTTTAGTAGCAGAGGCGGTGGAAAATGCGCGTTACACAAAAGAACACATGAACTTGACTGGGGGTACAAGACCGACATTTCCGCATCGCCCGAGATTTGTAGCGAAGGCCCCGAGGACATTTCCTAGGGGAGGGGGCTCAAGGCCACTGCCATATGGTAACAGAGTCACGCCGAGGATAGTAGTTGCAGGGATTTCAATGGAAGTGAGTGCAGCATCTCGTTCATCACCAACGGTGCAGACAGGTCCACGACCATCTCAGGGAACAGTGAGTAGGGGCAGGGGTTCCAGAGGAAGGAACTCATTTTAGAGACAGTCACATAATAGTGCACAGGTTCAATCTCGTGTTACTTGTTGGGGGTGTGGAGGACCCCATTACCAATGCGACTACCCAGAGTTACAATCAGGGTTCATACATAGAGAAGGAAAGGCATCGATGGGGAGAGCAAGTAGCAACCACCAGATTTACGCCACGATTAATAACTGCCAGGCTGAACATCAATCCATGGTGGTGGAGTCATCAGGTACGCTAAATCATATCAATGTTAAGATTTTGTTTGATTCTGGTGCGACAGATAGTTTCATTTCACCATCTGCATGAGAAAAGAGTGGGTTGGCAGCCTACGAGCACGATGAATTTAAACAAGTCGAGATGGCTTCGGGGGAAAAACAAGCGGTAGGACCTAGTGTTGATAATTGTATAGTAGACCTGGGAGTGTGTACTACCAGGCTGAAGGTATATGTCACTGCTCTTGGGGCATATGACCTAATCATTGGAATAGATTGGTTAGCAGCTCATCGAGATTTGGTAGATTGTTTCGTAAAGAGGGTGCTTTGTGTCGATGATGAAGGAAGACCAGTAGAGATCCAAGGTGTACAGAGAAAAGTGTCATTACGCTTTATATCAACTATGAAGGTTAAGCGATGCTTGAGACAAGGGTGTTGACTTTATGTAGTGGAAGCAGTGAATGAAAGGAAGGGACCCTCATTGGATCAGTGCCTGGTATTGTCAGAATTTCAGGGTGTTTTTCCAAACGAGTTACCAGGGTTACCTCCTGAGAGAGAGCTTGATTTTACTATTGAGATAAAACCTGGTGCAGAACCAATATCCAAGACTCTGTATTGGATGACAGTGCCAGAACTTTGTGAATTGCAAATGCAGTTGAAAGAGTTACTGGACTTAAGGCTGATAAGGCCCAGTGTCTCACCCTGGGGCGCACCAGTAATTTTTGTAAAGAAGAAGGATGGATCCTTATGACTGTGTATAGACTACAGGGACTTGAACCATGCTACAGTGAAAAATAGGTACCCGATGCCGCAAATAGATGACCTCTTTGATCAGATGAAAGGAGCAGCGGTATTCTCAAAGATCGATTTGCGATCAGGGTATCATCAGTTAAGGATTAAGGAAGGTTATATCCCAAAAAATGCCTTTCGAACTCAGTTTGGACATTATGAGTTTGTTGTAGTACCTTTCAGATTAACCAATGCACCAGTAGTATTCATGAGCCTCATGAACAGCGTATTTCGAAAGTACTTAGACCATTTTGTACAAGTCTTTTTAAATGACTTCCTCATATATTCCAAGAATGAAAGAGAACATGAGGAACACTTGCGAATAGTGTTGTCCTGCCTTATAGAGAAAAAATTGTATGGGAAGCTATCGAGGTGTTCCTTCTTCTAGAAAGAGATCCACTATTTAGGTCATATCATTTCCGACAAAGGAATGTCTATGGACCTAGAAAAGGTAAAGGCCATTATGGAGTGGCTAGTGCCAAAAAATGCCCATGAGGTAAGGAGCTTCATGGGGCTAGTGGGTTATTATCGGAGATTTGTAGAAGGATTCTCAAAAATAGAAAAAACCATCACCACCTTGCAACACAAGGGGGTCAGGTATGAATGGACAGAAGAGTGTGATAGTGCATTCATTGAGCTTAATAGGTTACTAACAAGTGTGCCAATTCTACGAGTGTTGGATATGGAAAAGGACTTCATGGTCTGCACAGATGCCTCGAAGAAAGGGTTGGGGGCCGTGCTAATGTAGGATGGAGGAGTGATATCTTATGCATCAAGGAAGTTGAAGAAACATGAGGAGCTATACCTGACTCATGATTTAGAGTTGGCAGCTGTAATGCTATCTTTAAAAATTTGGAGACACTATCTTGTGGGGTGGAACTTTGAGCTCAAAACAGACCATCAAAGTTTAAAGAATCTCTTCACTCAAATAGATCTGAATGCCAGGCAAAGGCGATGGAGTGAGTTTATGAGCGAGTACGATTTTGGTATTTTGTACATCAAGGGAAAGGAAAATGTGGTCGGAGATGCCTTGAGTAGGAGATCACATATCTTCTCCTTGGTAACCTTAAAGGTCAATATGAAGGAACATGTGTTGGCACAACTCCTAGAAGATAGTTGGTATTTAAAGGTTACTTCAAACCTCCAGAGCGGGAGGCAGTTAGATCCAAAATATGAAGGATATAGTCTAGAAACAGATGGAATGTTAAGATATCGAGGAAGGATGTACATTCCAGAGAATGGGGATATTCGAAGCATCATAATGAAGGAAGCCCATAGAGCACTTTATTGTGCACATCTGGGTGTGAAGAAGATGTACACAGATATGAGGAAGCTCTTCTTTTGGGTAGGCATGAAACACGATGTAGTCCATTTCATCACCAAATGCCTAGAGTGTCAACAAGTGAAAACTGACCACCATCACCCGGCAAGCCTCCTACAACCACATGATGTTCCTATGTCGAAATGGGAAGTCATCTCTATCGATTTTATTGTGGGGTTGCCGCTGACGTCCCATAGACACAATTCCATTCTTTTGATAGTGGATAAGTTAACCAAGAGTGCTCATTTTATTCCAATTAGAGACACTTATGATGTCATTGATGTGGCACATGTGTTTGTAAGCGAGGTTATCCATTTGCACGAGACACCTAAGAAGATCATTTCATATAGGGACTCTAGATTCACTTCTAGGTTTTGGACAAGTTTACAGTCAGTGTTGGGGACTCAGTTGAACTTAAGCACAACTTATGATCCTAAAACAGATGGGAAAACTGAGAGAGTAAATCAAGTCATGGAAGACATGCTTAGGATGTATGTAATGGATAATCAAACCCAGCGGAAGAAGTACCTACCTTTGGTAGAGTTTGCCTACAATAACAGTTATCATAGCTCCATTGGAATGCCACCCTACGAAGCTTTGTATGGGAGGCCATGCAGAACACCATTGAGTTGGGATAGACTAGAAGACTGAGTAACAATTGGGCCAGAATTGATTCAAGAAATGGAGGAACAGGTGATGCAGATTAGGCAGATATTAAAGGAAGCACAGGATAGGCAGAAAATCTATGCAGATGCACACAGGACCGACCGAAGTTATGAAGTGGGAGACCAGGTTTTCATTCGTATCAGGCCTAATAAGAGTACCATACGGTTCAGGAAGGGGAAAAAGTTTTCACCTTGGTTTATAGGACCATTCAGGATCCAAGAAAAAATTGGACCCGTTGCCTATCGTCTCGTACTGCCACCCCACTTGCATAAAACTCATAATGTATTTCATGTATCTGTTTTACATCATTATGTTGTTGATGAATCACATAAACTAAATTGGAAGGAATTGCAGGTATCGGACGTGGGAACCCTCATGGTAGAACCGTTACGCATATTTTACCGTAGAGTTTTACAGCTCAGGAATCGTCTGGTAGACCAAGTTAAGGTCCAGTGGGACAAGTATAGTCCAGGATCTGCTACTTGGGAAGATGTTGAGACATTACGACGAGACTATCCTTCACTTTTTTGACCACCTCGAGAGCATGTTTCTCGAAGGTTGGGTGTATGTAACACCACCTTTTGACTTAGACAGCCAAGATTACATGAGGCCTATATACTTTAATTTCCAAGTCACAGTGAAACTATTAAGTGATACACTTAAACTTTAAAATTTATGAACTTTTATGACTGTTTACATGTTATTTGATGATGATGTATATGATGTGATCTACTACGTGCAAGTAAATTTTATAAATGTTTAAATGTTATTGATGACGATGTATATGATGTGACACATTGTGAGAATGAAGAAATTAATGAATGTTTAAATGCTATTAGGATAATGTTGGATATTATGCAATCTATTTGGGTAAATGATAATCTTGTGAATGGGTGTCGAAATTGAATTATGGGATATTATGAGATCTATTTCTACTTGGAAAACTTTGATGTTAATTTATCGGTACAGGGATACCAAATTGAAATGATGATAGTATGCAATTACATGATGATAATGCATAGAAATGTATGAGTTTGTGTTACAGACTAATCTGCAGGTTATGGGCTATGAAATAGCCA
>ML797476.1:159166-173730 GCA_009831015.1 Picea engelmannii
GGTTGAGTTATCTCTTGAACTTTTGATAAGCTATTTATGATAAGGAAGTTTTGCTGGGTTTTCTTCCCCTAGAGGGTTTCCCAGGATAAATGTTGTGTCTATTGTGGATGTGTATTTCTCAGTGATCTTGTGCTTATTATGCTATTATCTTTATGAAATGCAAAGAACTATAATATCAGCATAAAACATTAACAGGAAGCTCAATCTATGTTGTCTCTTCCAAAACTGTCCAGCAACGAGATCTTGCAAAAAAAATGGGTACGCCCTCCAAGGATCTCAAGTCAAAATATCATGGAAAGTGAATACCAAATATAATAGGAAAGGCACCTAAACATGTTCATAAAAACTACCTCATCAAATTAAACTAGTGCTCAAAGACCCTATACTATTGACCAAGTTTAGGTATGGGAGGGGTGTCATAAAATTTCTATTGGGTAGGCCAAAACCCTCAAGTAGTTGATTCTCACAAGGATTCCCCTTTAAGGTCATGTAGTGGATGATGAGGTGGATATGGGGTTAAATTTCATAGGTCAAATAGTTTCATGACATACAATGGCTCATATTATCTCATTTATGGGTACCTTTATAGAGGGTGTGTTGCACCTTCGCCTTCAATGAAACCTTTTTCCAAACCCATTTCCATTTATTAATTAATTAATGATCCAAACATGTGTGAACTCCAATTAGTGAATCAATTATCTTGGGGGGTAGTAACATAGTGTCACTTGAAAGAATATCTCCACAAAGTTCCATAGGAGTAACCATCAAAGTGTTATGATGCATTAGTGTTAGTATTTCATTCAAGAGGGATATTTATTTTGTGGTTAATAATTTGCAGGTATTCAATTATTTTGAGATAAGCATTTCATCGTTCTCAATACCTATCTAGGAAATCATATAGAAGGTTCATATTTTAGGATTTTATCTTTTTCCAGTCATTATACCCCTAGGACTTCATCCCCTTCTTCCCATGAAATGAGGTACACACCCTTCTTGGGTCATTAAAGTCAAATGGCATAGAAGAGGGAAATGTGATGGGAATGAAATGAGTGGAAAGTGATAAGTATGGTAGGGAGTGGTACAATGATCCCCTAAGGTACCCCTAGTTGCAACCCTTCCCCAAAAGTTTTCCACTTAATAGGAAATCAATGACACTCACCAACACAAAATAGGGTCAAAAGAATAATATCCAAGAAGGAGTTCTATAATAAAAATCATCTTGAATACAACATGCTTAATGCATCAAATATTAGGGTGATTACCTACCACAATACTTGACTTATACCGCATGGAGCAAGACACATGTTTCTTCCAAATCTAGTTGGTGTGGTGGATGCACTGACAATGGATCCAAACTGTGGTGATATACTAGGTTTCCATATGTGAAATTGGACACTACTAGTCATGTGGTCTCTTGGCACTCCATATATTCTACTTGAGGGCCTCAAGACATCATCTCCTTAGTTATCCCACAAAATGGAGATAACAATCCCCTTATGGTGTAGCTCTAAGCATGTCCCTCATGGGAACACACTTTGAAGAACTCTACAAGAAACCCATAGGTGTGGTCAAGAAGGATGAAGTTGTTTGAGGAATAAGGACATGAAGGACAATGTAAATGAATATAACACACTCATATATGGATATTCATTGTCATTTGTTTTCCAATGGTAGGTGGAACGTCAAGTAGTTCCTCACAGTTGAGGAGTTATGAGGTCATGAAGTTGGATGCCCCAAATATGGTTTAAGAAGCCCCAAAGAATGGTTAAGAATCCCCTAAATAGTTACAAATATTTAGTCAAAAGTTAAATTGGTTGTAACAAGAAATTTCAAGAATCCCTAAAGTTAAGGAAATATGTTACTTAGAAAAAGTATATATACAGCACAAGAAGCCTCTCATTAGCACATTCACTTACACAAGTTCATTGAATATCTATCTAAGTGACAAAATGATTCTTATATGAGGTAATCAAGGATATATTAGGAAAATTTTAGAGGGAAGATGAAATGAATAAGGGTGAAATTCCAAGGGAGGATCAAGTCTTGTGATGATGCGTTCTAAGGTATGTTATTTAAAGGTCATCGTACCATTTTAGCTATAAATGTTTTTCTAAAATGATTCAGATATAAAACAATTGGGGGAGATTGAGAAGATATGTCAAGGTATATATGGTAAAAATATTGTCTTCCAGGTCGTTGTATTTTTTGAGATACACTCTTTGGAAGATAGGGTTTCTTATTAGTCATGAAACTAGTATTAAACATGTGTTTCAGGTAAAACAATCATAACTTCTTCTTAGAGGATCCAAATTCTATGAGACTAATTTTAGTGGAAATATAAAAGTTTGTAGTATCTTGAGTGATAATTTTACAATCATATATCAAATATTGAGCGCATGGAATGTTGTACAAGTTCACTCTCCAAAATAAGATAAATATCAGGAAGGTTATAAATTTTCTCTAAAACTTCTATTCTAAGAAGTTTAAAACCCTAAAATTTTGAAGAGACGGAAGAAAGATCTCATAGTATATGTGGTTAAAATTTCATACCTTTTTCTCATTAGAGGTATGGTCTTATTCTTGTTTAAATTTATAGTTTGGGACTAATCCAAAACTAGTCTTGCAAGACTAAGGTAAAGTTTGATGAATATGTTATTATTTTGTTGTTGAAGTTGAGGAAGAGATACAATTTTGCAATATTGTGTATCAAGTTTTATATAGGATCAAAGGAATGATTTACATTTTTTATTGAGGGTTTTTTTTTATGTTACATTCTTGATGAATGTCTTGATGATGAAGGTACATGATATGGTACACCTTTGTGATGATATGAAACATTTTCATAAGTACATCTTAGATATATTGGTATCTTGGTATTGTGGCTATCTTGGTTATGCTCGAGGCACTTCATTGATGATATCGTATGATGTACATGATATGGTACATGGTTGATGTACATGGTATGGTACATGGTTTCTGCATGAGATGGTACATGGTTGATGTACATGATATGGTACACGTTTTGATACATGGTTGAAGTACATGGTATGGTACAGATTTGGTGCATGATTGATGCATGGTATGGTACAAGGTTGATTTACATGGTTGATGTACATGGTATGGAACATGGTTGATCTACATGGTTTGGTGATGGTTTTGGTATCCATATGAGTGCATATGGTTATAGTTGGTTTCTTATAAGTGATAAGTTGATGTGACAGTTGTATTCATAGGTTGATGTCACAGTGGTAGTTATAGGTTAATGTGGCAATGGAAGTGACAGTAATAGGTTGGTTGATGTGACAGTGATAGTGATAGGTTTTTTTATTACTAGTGATAGGTTGAGGTGACAATGGTAGTCATAGATTGATGTGATAGTGATATTAATGGGTTGATGTGATAGTGACAAGTTGGTTGATGTGAAAATGATAATGACAAGTTGGGTGATGTGACAGTGATAGTGACAGGTTGGTTGATGTGAAAATGACACATGTTTGTTGATATATCAATAACAGTGGAAATTACATCTTGACCAGTGGTAGTGATAGTGATTCTACACTAATATTTTAGGGTGGATGAATGGGGAAAGGAAAGGGAGTCATACCCTCATTCAAATTGGTGCTAAAGAACTCATATATTTGGTGATTCATTTAGGTTGGTTCTTTTAAATCAAGGGGTTGTAGCCTTCTTCCAGTTAGTGTTGGAGAACTTAGGGAGTTGGTGCTTCCTTCAGGTTGGTGCTTGTAAATCAAGGGGTTGGTACCTATTTCCGGTTGGTTCTAGATAATTTGGAAGTTGGTACTTCCTACAAATTTATTCTTGATATATATAAGAAATAATTATGTGGTTTTATCTTGTTTGGGTTTCAATGTAAATTACGTTATACCGTGTATTTGATGTGATATTGTTGAATGGTACAACTTTTTGTTATATTCTCATGACATATTGAATGCAATCATAAATGATATAATTCTAATAAAATTGAAGTTTATATATTGTGGTTGAAATTGGTAAAAATTGTTCATATTGATTCACCCACCCTCAGTATTCCAACTGTGTCGGCAAAGTAGCCACATCTTTATGAGGACTTTTGAAATTTTTTCTTATACATGTGTATGTAATGAATTGAGTACAATGCATAAATAAAAGGAAGGGAAATGCAATACCCCTAGGCCAAACCCCAACTATAAATGTAAATAAAAATTTATATATGTTTATATAAGTTAGTGACTTGTTGGTATGAACTCTTGGATTCATCTTTGTGTGCACATCCCATAGTTTGGTGATTGTGTGAGGAATTTGCATTAAAGAAAGAATATGCACATTTCATAGTATAGTGCACACATGTGTAAGTGTGTGAGTATGGTGCACCAAAGGAAGAGTGTGCACATCCCATAGTTTTGCACACATTAGAATAAGAGCGTTATTTTGAGGCCATAGAGGCTTTATATATATGCTTGTGTTTTGGGCATGGTGAGCCTAGATGTAAAAGGCCAGTGCACTTATATTGTAAATGTAATCACCCTCAATATTTTTAATATAATAACATCACCACATATAAACACAACTCATATGGAAAGAGATAGAGGAATAAAATCCACGAAATAGGAAAAATGGGGAGCTTAAGTCAAGGGAATATTTTCTTAATATTTTTGAATGTTAATTTATGGATATGTATTTATCTTAATTTTCCAAAGGATGGGAACGCGTCACCAAGTGGCTGAATGCTAGTTCTAAAGGTGAAAAGTGTCTAGGTATGACCATGAAAATACATTATTGAGCCTTAATGCATTTTGGGGGGATACAGATCTTTTACTCCATCTTGGCTACCATCAGAACTCAATGGACTATCCACCTTTGTCTGGGACTGTACCGATATATACTTGAGACTGTCATCACCTGTATGTAAGGGGGTATCCATATAAGGAAGAGAATTGTCTTGAAGAAGTGGTTTGTTAGGCCTGTGAGCATTTTTCTCCACATGAGATATTCAGTGTGTCAAAGAAGTGGGTTGTGAAACCCGTGAGAATTATCTCTAGGTGAGAGTTTTGCTATAATGCCTCCCTGGTGCACTAGGAATTAGATACAGGGCTCTGAGACTTCCTTTCCTTCCTATTGCTAAAGCCCCAGAAGGGAAGTGGGGAAACTGAAGGACTTTTGATAATAGAAGGGGCACACTTCCTGGGGTGGGAGAGGCATGTGGGGAATGAGATATTGTAGGATATTTCCAATAGTCGACACCTTGTACCAATATTTTTGTTGAATATCATACCATATCCTAGAAATAATAACCCTTTTTGTGGAGTTTAAGCCCCATATCAAGGGTGACTTGTTGCTGAAAGATTATGAGTGACAAAGTCTGTGGATGAGAGGAACATCTGATTCTTACACATAGTTGGTGAATTTTCATAAAAGATAAGTGTCCTTCACATGCGTCTTTAATTACTATGTTCTCTAATGTTCATATTTATAAATGGTTTTATCTTCCTGTATGAAATTGGATTTGAATATTGTGGTTAGTTATGTGTAATGTTATTGCATATATGTGTTCGTGTGTGTGTTCATTTTTCTATATGTTGTGACATATGTGGGAATGACAATTATAAGTGTTTTCTATTATCTAAATGTATGGTTAATCTATATATTATTGTTGCAGATGATAAGTATGACAATTATTAATTATTCTTGTTAAGTTAAAATATGTGGTATGGTTAGAAGATACAAAGGAAAGGTATGAATCATTGAGCATGCATTGAAGCAGTCTATGCACACAAAGGTGATAAAATATGCGTGAAGAATAGGATTGATTGCATGTGCACTAGAATTATGTGTGCAGAGTGTTTACGCGCACAAAAATATATATGTGTTATGAAGGGCTAAGCGTGCAGTAGATTTGTGACATTTATTCCACTATTATAATTATATTAAAAGAAGTATACTTGTAGAGAGACCCAACTTGGGTCTGGGTACAATACCTTAAGGTTGTGCACAATTATTTTGGTCTACTTGTAACATGGAGCGTTATAAGTAGTATATGCACAATAAAATTTTTGAAGTAGCATGGTCTAGTAGTGAGCTTGGGATGCTACAAAGAATATCATAGGGATAGAAGTTGAGGTTCTAATGACATGGTCCAACCTGGGAGGCTTGGGACATTAAAAATTAGGTGCTATTGAATATTATAATTCATAAGTTTAGGTCTTGGCCAAAAGGTTGGATGACATAAATGATGAAAATTTGTTGGAAGTTTACATGGGTGGATTAAACCATGACATTAAACATGAGATTTTCTTAATACATCCTACAAATATTATGGATGTTATGCAATTGGCTTTTCATATTCAATCCAAAAACAAGGCTACACACAAAAATACCATTGGAGCATACACATCAAGTAGAGATTGTTTTTGGGCTGATTAGACAAGTGTAACTCAACTCACAAGGTTGTCACCTTAACAAATGGATGAAATAAGTCCTTTTCAATTGTGACATCAAGTACAATAATGAGCATAAATGTGGTGAGAATAAATTATTCTACATAGACTATAAAGAGGAAGAAGATTAGGAATTGGAACTACCACAAGATCCATATCTAGAAGAAGCTAATCCAACAATATATTTCCATGCATTGGTCATCATGAATACTCCACAAACCCTTAAGATATAAGGATACATCAAGAAGAAACATATAACACTATTGATTGATTTTGGTAGTATGGATAAATTAATCACTTACAAATTAGTAAAAGATATCAAATTTTTTGTATATGCTACACGAGAGTTTCAACTAATGATTGCACATGGAGGTACCATAAATTGTTCAAGAAACTTTCATAGTATTAAGCTCAACAAGGGAGAGTATTTTATGGATAGCCCCATGATTTTCATAAAATTGGGGGGTGTTAGTGTTGTATTAGGGGTCTAATGCTTACAATCATTTGGCACAATGACCCTTAATTTTCAACATATTTTGAGGATCTTTTCCCTAGATGGAATGGAAATTGAGCTTAGATGTATCCAAGGGAAAACCTATAAAGTGATAATCCCTAATAGAATGACAAAATTACTCAAAAAGGGACACTACGGTGTAGTTGCACAATTTTGTTTACTTGATGTTCAAACATTTATATCCTCTTCTCCATTAGACCTCCAAATAGCTATCAATAATGATTCCAAGTTATTTGGTGAAATGTCAAAGTGTCTTCCACCTTCGCGATATCATCACCATGCTATTCATTTTCAACTAGGAAGTGTACGACCTAACATTATCCCTTACATATATCCATATGAACAAAAGAGTGAGAATGAGCACATGATCTAGGAAATGTTATAGGTCAACATCACTCAACCTAGCTAAGTTTATTTATCTTCACCAATGGTGATGGTTACAAAAAAGGATGATTCATGGAGTATGTGTCCATATTATAGACAACTCAACAAAATGACCATCAAAGATAAGTTTCCTAATCATTTCATTGATGAATTAATAGATGAATTGCATGGATATTTATTTTTACTAAGATGGATCTTCGTTCGGGATATCATCAAATCAAAATGAGGCAAGAAAAAATTGCTAAAATAGATTTTAGAACACATGAAGGTCATTATGAGCTTTTGGTTATGCAATTTGGACTTACTAATGCCCATTCAACATTTCAAATATTGATGAATGATATTTTGAAGCCCTTCTTTAGAAAATGTTTGTTAGTATTTCTTGATGACATAATAATATACAACAAATTTTGTGAAGAGCATGTACAACATGTTGACAAAGTATTACAACTATTGGAAGATAAAAAATTGTATACAAATCCTTCCAAGTGTTCCTTTGGGGTTCAATATGTGGAATATCTGGGTCATGTTATATCTCAAAAAGGTGTAATAGTGGACCCTAACAAAATTAAATCTATAATGAGGGAATGGTCGATTCCCAAAACCTTGAAGAAACTTAGAGGATTCTATGGAAATTTTTTCAATAATTATGGTCAAATAACAACAGCTCTAGCAACATTATTAAAGAAGGAGGCTATGTGTATTATTATTGTCCTCCCCACACCAAACTTTACAAAAAATCATTATTGTGGAGTGTGATGCCTTAGGCCATGGAATTGGTGTACTTTTAATGCAATAAGGAAGGCCCATTGACTTCGAAATCAGCCAAGTTAAATGAAAAAACTTATTCAAATCCATTTATGAAAAATAAATGTTGGTCATACTACATGAACTTCATAAATGGATCCCTTACATAATAGCGAGGCACTTCAAAGTAAAAAAAGATCGTGATAGTTTGGAGTAATTCTTACAAAAATTATTATCTTCAGAAGAGCAACAAAAATGGGTTACAAATATGCTAGGTTATGACTTTGAAATTATCTACATAAAAGGAAAACATGATGTTGTGGAAGATTCCCTTTCAAGGAAAGAAGAAAAAAATAAAGGTTCACTATGTGTTATGTCTATTCCACAATATGATTGGGTAGAAGAAGAAAGGATATAATGGAATCAATATAAATAAGTATGCAAGATACTTCAACAACTACATGAGCATCCCAGTTCATTATACAAATGTGTATGGATGAATGATTTACTATCGTATCATGATTTCCTATATTAATGTAAGAATTTTTAACTCAAACATAAGGTCCTTATGAAATTTCACACATCTCTTATAGGAGGACATTCAGGATTCCTGAAAACATACCATAGGATCAAGAAGGATTTTTCTTGATAAGGTATTAAAACTAATGTTCAAAATTTTGTGTGAATGTTTAGGCTACCAAAATAATAAGGGAGAAACAATCGAGGTGTTAGGTCTCCAACAACCATTAACTATACCGAGTCAACGTTTGGAATAATTTGCAATGGATTTTATGATAGATTTACCCAAATACAAAGGAAAAACTATCATCATGGTATATTTGGATTGACTAACAAAGGTTGCCCATTTTTCCTCTCTTTGTCATCCTTGTAAATCAAGAACAATAGTCACAACATTCATGGAAATAGTTAAAAAGCTACATGGAGTCCCCAAGATTATTGTAAGTGAAAGAGATCCAATTTTCCTTGGAGTTTTTTGGACTACAAAATTTTCTTGTTTGGGTTCTCAATTGGCTCACAAATTATCTTACCACCCTCAATCCGATGGGAAAACGGATATTGTAAATAAATTTCTAGAAGGATATATTCATTGTTTTGCATATGATAAACAAACATAGTGGATCAAGTGGTTGCCTTTTGCGGAATGGTTGTACAACAAATCATTCCATATGTCAATAAAAAATTCCCCATCTATCACTTTATGGATATTATCCTCCATTCATTACGTGACCCTTGAAAACGAATACAAAGATTCAAGCAGTGGACGACCACATAGGGAACCAACTAGAGGTTCTCAATATATTGAAGGACAACTTGGTTATGGCACATAGTAGAATGAAACTACAAGTCAACCAACATCACATTGAAAAGGAATTTGAAGTGGGGGATTGGGTATTTCTGAGGATAGAATCATACAAGAAAACGTCCCTCAATAAAAAAATAAGGACACTAAATTAACACCCAAACATTATGGCCCCTATAAGGTGTCACAAAGGATTGGAAGTATGGATTACAAATTGGAGTTTCCTCCATCTTCCTGTGTAGATCGAATCTTCAATGTTTCTTTCTTAAACAAGGTAAATGACAACAAGAGCACAATCCAAACTATTTTACCAATGATTAGTGAAGAAGGGAAAATAATACTAGAACCATAAACAATCCTTGAAACAAGGACTAAACTACTCAGAAATCGAGCAATCACAAAGTAACTCTCCAAATATAAAAGCCTATCAATGGAAGAGGCAACGTGGGAATATGATTTTGTGATGAAAAAACACCCACAATTAGTCAAGTTTTGAGGAAAACACTTGTTTTAAGGGGAGGGGCATGTTAAGACCTATACAAATCCTCATTTATGTGTAAAAACGCTTATTAATCCCTAGATATTTAATTATTACATTTATAGTATTATAGTTGTATGTCATCTAGAACCCTTCATGGTACCCTTTCATTATAATTGTACTCTATGTCTACTATATATATAACAAGGAGACCTAGTCATAGGATGATCTTATCACATATCATATTGTATTCTGAATTGGATATATTGTAAAAGGAGTTTCCCCACTTGAATTAATGCATTTTAATTTGTTGACTTAATTATCATTTTTAAGGCATTGGATCGTAACAGAATCCTACTACTATAGTTAGTTTTATAGAAAATGGAAGTTTTTTGAACTATCAAAGAAGGTGTACATTGTTGAATATTCAAAAAACATTCCCACATAGCCACTAGATATATCCCCTCCCTAAAGGGAATGCCAAAATATCTCACTATTACACTTGGACGGATGAAGGTCCAAGAGAGAGGAACCAAAAAAGAAAGCTCATCTAGAACAAACAACTAGCAATTAGTCTTACAATCATGAATCATAGCCCCAGATACCTAGAAAAACATGGACAAGTAATCTATAGCTCCTTCCATCGAATCATGGTCAACTTACATATATATCAAAGACTAAAGTCATCTCAAGTACTACCCCACATAGTCTTGTATAAATCATAAGGAAATCCATCAAATCCTATATTTTTGTTGTTCTACATAGAACAAAGGGCTACAAAACATTCATCCTTCATGAAATCCATGTCCAACCTATCATGCTCTACAATAGAGACCTCAAATGTAGCACCACATTGTGACAACCATTCCTAGGAAAATCAACTACCTTTATCAAAGGATGAGGAGAAAATTTATTCTAAAAATGATCACTGAACATACCTCATATCTTAGGGAGTCTTCCTCAATAAAATCATAATCTTTGAAAATGTCAAGCACTCTATTAGATACCACTTTCTTCTTTAAGAAGTCAAATAATAACTTAGTTCCCTCATGCTTCTCATGAATCCACTATGACCTGGAACATACCCTAGATCCTCTAGAAATATAATCCTCCTCCTTATGTAGTGCCATATGCAAATTTGTTTAATCTCCTTAAGGACAATGCAATGTAGGTCTTCCTCAAGAAATATACAAACTTCATCTGATTTCCACCTAGACTCCTGAAGCATTTGGCTATTCTCACAAGAAATCATACACAATAAAATGAATTTGGTAGTTCTTTGAAAGACCATCTTCCATCATAACATCCTACCACTATCACCAATAGAATGTGAAACAAGGTTCCAAACATGATGAACCAATGCATGGAAATTAGGAGTATCTAAATGAGAAATATTCAACTTGTGTGACACATATGGTTTGAATCAATCACATGAACCACAAAAATGGAAGTATGAATGGGAAAATGATCTAAGTTAATGGTCTCCATCATTACATTGATTTGTTGAAACCTCCCAAAAAATAAGATATCATCCCAATGGCCATTCACCCTATCCAGTATTGCATGTACTCTCTCTTTTCCCTAACGAAAATTGTCCCAAGTGAACCAACCTCCATATTCCAACCCTCTTTTCCCCCAACTACGATAAAAGAGTTGTAGGATGGACTTAGGCCTTGTCCATGCCTAATCATACACACCACACACCACAAAATTGGCACCACCATGCTAATTACCTTTCCATTCTATGATGGTGAAGTCACCACCCATAATCTAATCCACATCTAGCAGAGAATAAATCACCCACTACCAAAGGAACATCTAATATGAACTAATGTTTAGAACATACATTGAATAAAATCCAATTAGTGAACTTCCTACATCAACAGAGTAACCCAAACATATTGTTTGTCTCGGTCATACCCATGTAATGTAACAAAATTATGAAGGAAAGGGGATATAGAAAGCACCACAATCCTCCCTCTCTCCCCCCCGAAAAAATTCTATCGTACAAAACATATCATTACACACATAGTTCATGTGGTTTCAAAGCTAAAAACCAAAAAGAATCACCTCCTAGAGAAAACACATCTATCTTACCCTTCTAGATAACTGTGTAACCAAATTGTGCATGTCCTATGATCATCATCACTCTTGCATTACAAGAAGGAAGAGAAGGATTCATTTAAGGAATAAAGTGTTTGCCATAGTGATCAATTTTTTCCTCAATGCTACATTTCCCAAGTAAGAGGGACCCTTGTCGAGGGAAAGGGCCAAAACTTCCTTAAATGACTTTTCCCAAGGAGAAAGACTCACTGATTTACCTATATTTTTTGAAGGACTAAGAGCAGAAGCCTCCTTCCTCTTGTTCTACTTAACCTTCCAACCTTCATGACATCCATACCTTAGGCATAATAATTGGTACACATAGTAGGAGTTGGAAATATGCTATGACCCCATCAACTGTCAATAGTTCCAAAGTTAAATTCCTATAGTAGTTGTGATTCAAGTACTTGAGTACTTATAGAAGGATAATGAGCCACTCCCCCACTAGAACTGACTCCCAAACTTTGTGATGGATGAGACACGAGCTCACCATACTCGGCATGTGTGCCTACCTCCTTGGCCACTTAGCCAAAACCAATTGATGACCTAGCCCTTCTAGTTGGGGCAGATAATACCATAGCACTTGTATCGTGAGAATGTGTCAAAGGTGGTTTTCGATGAGGGAAATTTTAAAATTTTCAATTGCCAAAATCACATGGGAAATGTCAAAAAACTATGATGAAAATACAAGACACAAAGTTGTTCTTGAGGTGATTGCTTTGGATCTAGAGGGTCTATATTAGGTTATTCAATACCTATAGAAAAGTAATACTATTTCTAAGATGTATAACCATTCTGACTCAATGAAGGTGGTTGATGGCTTAATTGCATACCATGATTTTGAAACTTTAGTTTCCACTTTATTAACTCCCTCTTCATAATTGTGATCCTTATTTTCATATTATAGCATGGTATTAGTTATAATTGTAATGAGTTGTAGTCATTCATAGTTAGAGCTATAAGGAGATGTAAATATTGTATGCTATAGTTATAATTATAATGAGATATAGTCATAGTGAGATACAATAATTTTTATTTTTAATGTGAAGATGAATCTAAGTTTTATAGTATTCAAATCTTGAATAGATTAAAAAAACTATAAGATAATTAAAAAAACATTAAATGGTGAAATTTTGATTGGAAATACCAATCTTTTCCTTGTAGATTGAATGGTTATGGAAGACATTCATCATGGAAGTAGTACAATTTTAGTGAGAGTGTAGGAGTATTGGATTCATTTTATATTCTATTTTCAACAAAGTGTAAAAACAAGGTATTGTATACATGGCACTAGCATTGGAATTTGACTCACAAAATGCTCATCATGGGACATTTTTCTCCTCAAATATGATAAATATTTATGGTTACATCATTAAAATTATCATTTTTAATAAACCAAATGTTTTCAAACTCCTACCATAAAAAAGAAATTAATTTTCCATCCAATTTAGATATAACTAAAATTAAAAAAAAAAAAAAATCTTTATTTGAAATAAACATGTTAATCATAAATAAATATATAACATATACTTCAATTTATCACAAATCCTAAAAATAAATAAATATATAGCATATAATTAAATTTATCACACATCCTGAAAAAAAATTAATAAAATACACATTAGGAAAAAAATTATATGAACTTAATTTCTCTTTGTGAAAAGGTATTTACAAACCATATGCATGAGAGTCCAACTTCAATTATCAATGCTATAGTCAAATTCTTAATTCAATTCCAAATATATTTTCGTCCGTCCCATTACTTTTCCATCTTTCATCTAAAAGTTGCAATGTAAAGCAGAAAGACACTATTTACGGTTAGATGAAAATTTTTGAAATGGTATAGCAAATTATTAATTCAATTTCAAATATTTTTTTTAGGTGTCCTCATTACTTTTTCTTCTTTCATCTAAACGTTGCAATGTAACATAAATACACTATTTATCGTTAGATGACAAAATTTGAAAACTTCCTTAGATACAGATCTTTGAAAAACTTACCGTTGGAAAAGCTAAAAGCCAAAAAGATAACAGATCAAATATGACCGTTTGAAATGTAGAGGTACATAGAAAATACCGGAATGGCCCATTACGTCTCAACACCAGTCTATTTTTTTGTTTTTCTTTTTATGATTCTGGAGTAGTCCGTGTTTCTAAGTAGCTAAACAGCCACAATCTGTAACTATTTTGGAAGAGCCCAACGTAGATGCTTATTCGTTTGTCACTATTTTGGAAGAGCCCAACGTAGATGCTTATTCGTTTGTCAGTTTTTATCGACAGTGCTCGACCGCATGGATTCCATCAAGCGACCTAATTAACCTCTTCATCAAACTGGGTGTCTTAGGAGCCTCCACAAGGTATTACTGAACCTCTAAATTCTGTTTACCATGTATTGTAAGTCATGTAGGTTGCATAAATAACTTTCATTCATATTTGTGTGGTTATATATTTGAACGATACTTAATTAAAAATTTCATTAATATTCGTTGTAAATCAGGTAGGTCTTAAATGATTTTCATTAATATTTTTCTGGTCAGATAGTTGAACGATAGCGAGTATGAGGGTATATAGGAAAAATACAAAG
>ML797476.1:184334-207177 GCA_009831015.1 Picea engelmannii
TGCCTCTACGCGCTAGGTGTCAGGCTCTATCACCCCATCCGGGTGTTAAATATATTAATTTAAATAAAGGTTTAATTAGTTAATATTTAATTTAAATTAATAGTTAAATATACAGTTTAAATTAATTATTAAATATATAATTTAAATTTAATTAGTTTAAATTAAAGTTTCATTAAATTAAGGTTGAAATATATTAATTTAAATTAAGGTTTAATTAGTTAATATTTAATTTAAATTTAATTATTTTAAATTAAGGTTTAAATATATAGTTTAAATTAATATTTAATTAAAATTTAATTAAATTAAAGTTTAAATATAGAGTTTAGTAAATTAAAACTCTAATATAGATATTGAAATTTTAATAAATTAAATTAAAACTCTTCTATAAATTAATTTCAATAATTTGACACTATTATAAAACCCTAAATTTTAATCCAATATAAATATATTTAAAAATATAAAGTTCAAGAAATAAATATTTTGGAGTGTTATAAATTAATATTTCGTAGTTTTATATAAATTAATTTTAATAATTTTACAGTGTTATAAAAATATATATTTTATGAATATATAATGTTTGGTTGTATAATGTTTTAATTTATATGTTATTACAAACAAGCGATATAACAATTATTTTTTATTTTTTATTTTTTATTTTTATAAAAGGTTATGAATTATGTTATAATAAAAAGATTATGTATTTAAAATTGTTTGTTTCTCATTTATGTTTTTACCATGTATTTTATGGATATATTCTCAATACAAAATTTAATAACAATTTAAAAAAAAAAAAAATTATTTGGGAGATTTTTTATTTTTTATAAAATATTTATATTCATGAAAAGTTTGGTTATAAAAAATGTAAATATTAAAATGTTTATCCTTCATTTTATAAAGAATAAATAAGGCTATAAATCAAGTTATATTTCGACTCAATTCCTTTGAAATTGGTTTTCTTGAATGATAGGTGTTTTTAAGAAGCACAATTTAAAATTGTGTTTTTTAAAATGTTTTTTTGGTTATTATTAGGGGAGGTCATTATTAATATTTTCTTTAATATTTTATTTTTCATGTCTATTCATATTTTTTTAATTATACATACTACATCTAAACATTGTTGTATTTTTCTCAACCAGGGTAATGGACAATATACAATTTTCAAAATCTAGTTGGGCTCTATATCAGATGGCCAAACATATATCATCTCTAAAAGTACGAGTGTCACATATTTGACACATATTTGATAGTACCAATATAATCTTTATATAGCTGTTGAATACAATTGCCATGAAGAGCACTTTCTAAATTTGAAAAGAGGTTTTTTTAATATATTTTTTAAATTTCATTAAGATATTATTTAAGATCAATTTCTGAAATATGAAAATATCATAGGAAATTTTTAAACATGCACTTTAGTAAATTCAATAGTAAAATAATTATGCTTTGTATACTTATTCAACAATTATTCTTTCATGCATTGCTAACTTTCTTTGTTTTTCTATCTCTTTATATATTTGAATTTATTTATATATATAAGAATTTATTTTATACTCTTTCATAAGTCAATGTCAATTTTGTAATTAAAACAAATGTTGAAAGGTTTATGGGCATTAACAATGTAACACGACTAGAATTAATACATTAAAAAAAAAAAAAAAAAACTGAGTGTACTAAGGGATGGAACATCAATAAAATGATCTTACCCACACTACAAGGTGTATATATATTAGCATAATATATTTTATATATATGGATGCGTAACAATCATAGACTTTATCATGGTACAATCTATAAGATATATGATCCATATGTGGCATTAAGAATGCAACACAACTACAACTAATATATGAAAATAAAATGCAATGTGTATTCTCTAATAAAAGGATCTTATTGACACAACAAGGTACAAATTATATATATATATATATATATATATATATATATATATATATATATATATATATCGATCATATTTTTTGTCATGGTGAAATATATACACTATATGATGCATACATGGTTTATTTAAATGTCCTCATAACAAGAATAAACCATCATCTGCAACATATATATCAAGTAGATTTGTTATCAATGTCTTTAATACGTGTATACATTATTGATTAATTTTTACTAATGTCATTATCACAAGTATAATTCATTATCTGTAAAGTTGAATATGATTTGCTATCAATGTCCTTAGGACAAGTATAAATAAATGCCTACAAAGTAAAATATGATTTAAGACATTGCATTGAAAATTTCCCAACATCACGATTATGACGAAAATTTCCCAACAATGTAATGATTGAAGACATTGCATTGTGACGAACATTTCCTATGTTGCATTGTGACGACCATTTCCCAACATTAAAAAAACAAAATATGATTCTACAATGTCTCATGTGGTTCCCAACATCACATTATAATGAACATTTCCAAATGTCATATTGTGGTCTGAACATTTCCTAGCGTCAGAATGTGTCGAACATTTCCCAATGTCTCATTGTGATGAACATTTCCCAATGTCTCATTTTGACAAACATTTCCCAACATTGCATTTTCATGAACATTTCCCAATGTCACATTGTGACGAACATTTCCCAAAGTTGATTTGTGATGAACATTTCCCAAAGTGGATTTATGACGAACATTTCTCACAGTTGCAATGTGACGAACATTTCACAATGTTGCATTGTGACAAACATTTCCCATTGTCCGTTTCTGACGAACATTTCAAAACGTCGCATTGTGACAAACATTTTCCAACATCGTAGTGTGACGAACACTTTCCAACGTTGCATTGTGACACACATTTCCCAATGTCGCAATATGATGAACATTTCCTAGTGTCTCACTGTGACAAAAAAATCACAATCATTTTCATTGTGATGAACATTTCCCAACGTCACAATGTGACAAAGATTTCCTAATGTAGAATTGAGATGAACATTTCACAACATCGTAATGTGATGAACCTTTACTAGCATATCATTCTTATGAACATTTTGCAATGTCTCATTATGAGGCCCATTTCCCAATGTTGCAAAAGTAAAAGACAATCTACAATATGTCAAGTGTTTCTCGACATCACATTATTATAGGAACGTTTCCCAATGTTGCAAGGTGACAAACATTTCCCAATGTCGCATTGTGATCAACATTTTCCAACATCGCATTGTGACGAACATTTCCCAAAGCCGCATTGTGACGAACAATTCCCAACATCGCAATGTCATGAACATTTCTCAATGTTGCAATGTCATGAACATTTTTCAATATATATGTGTGTGTGTGTGTGTTGTCATTTTCATTAAAAAAAATGTTTGTCACAATGCAAAGAAATATTTCCCTATGTCACATTGTGACGAACATTTCCAATATATATATATATATATATCGTACAACATGCATAGTCATCGACATTGTCATTTATGGTCAACCATAGCCATGGTTATGGTTATGGTCATGGTCAACCCTAATCATGATCATCCATAGTCATTGTCACGGTCATCATCAATTCACGTTAACTGTCAACCACTCTAATGGTCAACCATATGGACAATCATGGTCAACCATGAAGTCACGGTTTACCATAATTAACCTTACTCATGGTCAAGCATAGTCTATCACTCTTAACCATACCATAGATTTTTATTATACTTTAATAATATATAATTAAAGTATTACTTTATTACTCTATTAATACTTTATTAATGTAATATTTAATAATGTATAAATACTTGATTAATACATTAACATATAATTAATAATGTATAAATATATTAATTATAATATATTTAAACATTAATAATGAGATAATACATTATTATAATGTATTAATGTGCCTATGTATGATTACATAATGTATCATTACTTTATTAATATATCATTTCCTTATTAATAGATTATTCTATTATTGTATAAATATTTTATTAATGTATTAATACTTACAAATAGATTATTATTATTAATAATATATGGATTCTTTATAAATGCATTTATTAATATTATTTTTAATGTATGCATATTTTATAAATCTATTAAATTAATAATATTTTAACACTTTATTAATTATTTTTATAATTTGTAAATGTATTTATTATTTAACTAATTAATGATTAATGCATTATTAATTTATTAATAATTAAATATGTTACATTAATATATTAATATTTTATTAATGTATTTATTAATTCATTTAATGTATTAAAGTTATGAAATAATTTTTTTATTATTACTTTAACAATATATTATTAATCTTTTACTTTAAGCCATTACAACATACTTATTATCAACTTTATTAAGCCATTACAACATACTCATTATGAGTTTTATTCATGTCATTATGAGAATTGAACCAATGTAGGGAAGACCACAATCATTCCTCACAACCATCCAAGCTACACCCAATTTACCTTTTACTTTATTATTATATTAATATTAATAATATTGTTAGTGTATTATTATATTAATACTTTAACAATGTAGTAATTAATATTATATAAATATCTTACTTAATTAATAGATTACATTATTAATGCATTAATTAATTAATACTTTATGGTATACAATCATGTAAAATAATACTTTAATTTATACATTATATTAATATAATAATGTATTACTACTTTAGTAATGTATTTATTAAAATTTTATTAATTTATTAATTAATTAAATTAATACATTACAATATACATCAATGTCACTCATAGTTATGACCATAAGAAACCATTATGATGGTCCAGCATAATCAACCATAATCATTTTCAATAAATGTATTAATGTATAAATACTTGTTTATTAATGTATTATTATTTTAATAAAGTATTATCAATGTATTAATTTATTATTGTATTGATGATGATGATGATGATTAACATCCACTAAGACTGAATTGGCCTTAAGAGGGTAAGTGATTACTTGTGATTCTTTAGAATTTTGTTTCTGTGCTAAAAAAACATTAAGAGAAGCTTGCCAAGATCACCATACTTTTGTTGAGTTAAGAGGTTAGGAAGGTTGGTAGTGTTGCAAATATTTTGAAAATGAGATCTAATATGGGTATAGGCTAAACAATCTAAGAGAAAGTGATTTCCATCTTCAACCTTTTTAGTGTCACAAAGGCGACACACTCTTTCATCCCATGGCGTTTTAGGAATTGACCAATGCTCAATTTCACTATGGAGCTCGTGATAATTTGTTCTTATCTTAGCAATGCTTATTTTTTTCTTTACACTTTGCAAAATAGATAGATAATTTTGATATTCTACATTAGGGTTAATTACATCCTTATAATACCTTAATTTTAGTTTTTCCTCTAACTCTTTATCACACCATATTTTTCTCCTTAAATTTTGATTTGTTGTTGTTTTTTTTTTAATAATATCTTTATTCTGCAAAATGGTGTCTTCCATGATTCCCTAATAGACCTAACATCTTTAACAATTATTACTTCAACAATGTATTAGTTAAAAATGTATTAATATATTAATTACTTTATACATTACATTATTAATGTATTAATATTTAATATGTTACATTATGCATAATGCATTAATACTTTAATTTATATATTACAAAAATGTAACAATGTATTGTTAATGTATCACTAATTTATCATGTTACATTATACAATAATGTAATAATATATTACTTTATTAGTGTATTAATACTTTAGTAATCTATTTTTTAATGCATTTAATGTATTTATTGATATATTTAATGCATTAACTTATTATCTTATTATTATTTTATCAATATATTAACTAATTAATTAATGCATTAAATTGTTACTTTATCGATCATTTAATATGTTACATTAAACATTGCTGTAAATTAATACTTTAATTTATAAATGTTTATTGTATATTATATTAATGTTACATTACACATTAATGTATTAATGTATAAGTACTTTAATGTAGTAATATATTACACATTAATGTATAATATTAATTTATAATACATTGATGTATTATACTTTCATATATTAATGTATTATACACTAATACTTTAATGTAATGTATTACTAAATACATTAATACATTATCAATATATCAATCAATTAATATGTTACATTTATAATTTTCTAAGGAGTAATATTGAGCAAGTAGGAGTGCCCTCTCTCCCCTACCTTATTTGGGATCTACATTGATGATCTTGAGTCCTTCCTCAATGAGCATATCCACGATGGTGATGTCAAAGTGCTTGGTTAGTAAACATGCCACCCAAAGTACTCCTACGCGAACTTGGTCACCGACATGTTACTAATTGGCTGCGGAGCTTGAAACCTTCGACCTTGAGTTACTTATATGTTAAGAGGTATCTTAAAAGATGTTTAAGATGGTCACTAATGATAGTAATAAACTAAAAGTTTTATGTTTTACGTTTGTAAACAAAATTAGGGTGATCAAAATACTTTTTGATTTTATGCTAACATGGTATCTCTACCAGTATTGTTCTAATTCAAGAAGCTGATAGCCCGTTGATGTATGGCATATGACATAGGGATAGCTATAGATTGATACTATACAATACACATACTTATAACAAAATACCAAACCAACCTCATTGAACACAGCTTATATCTATAATATACGTCCCTATTGAGGGTCACATAGGGTAATAAGAGATAGCATAATAAGACTAATGGTTCTAATATGGTGATTACGATAAGTTGTAACCTTCTACACATGTATTACTGTTACTCCATAAGATAGTGCAATCAAAGTGAGGGTAAGATTAGACTTATTCAAGCTTGTTCGATTCCTAGTAACAACTTACATGAGCTTGATTACCATGAATATGGACACAACTAACCAAGTTGTAACCAATATGCTATGTTATCCTTATTTCCCTAATATGTATATCATATTGATTATGGTAAAATAATGAGATCCAAGAAGTTGTACCAATGGAATACACGGATTATGATATTGGTGTTTCCAGCTCTATTTACATACATAACTAGCACTGTTTGATTACAAACATACTAGTGTATTTACCCTAAGCTAATGATTATTATTCCCATATAATATGGTCAATATTTATCAACCCTTGATTTGATCTATTCCCATTATCAACTTTGTATAAGTACTACCATATCAATAACAACTAATATAACATATTGTACACAAGGGTTATGTGTGTTACTCTAATTACAAGAATAAGGCAGATACTGGTATATTACTCTTTATTGAACCCTTGTTACTAAGAATTGAGCTTGGAGTCACTATGATTTCAAGCTTCATCAAGATAAAGAGGTAAGTAAGCATCACCATAATCAACTATAACTCTATAAGGTGAATAGTACTATTACCTATGTTAAGTTGTGTAATACAAAAGGCATAATGATTAGTAGCTTGTATTAGTCATAATGAATAGGTTTAACTTACAGTTGTTTCCAACTTGACCCTAGATGAGCTTATATACCATTACAGCCTCTAAGAGCAATGGTGATGATACACAATCCATGAGATCCTTACAGATGAGTATTACGTAATAACAGGTCTATACTATAACTTAATCACAGTAATGAATGGTGTTATAACTAACCTGTACATATTAGCTTCTACATAGAAAGATTCTTTGATTACGGTCATGTTTTACCATAAGTATGTATTAGTATTAAAGCTTTAACACCAACTTGTATTAGTATTAAAGCTTTAACACCAACTTACATGCTTTATATTAACTCATAGAGACATGTTTGAACAAACTTCTATAGGGTACTTATTCAATCAAGCTTAACTAGTATGACTACCATATCTTTTTTAGTGTTCTGTTTACTCTTATATGTGAAACAAGTTCAACTCCTGTATAGAGATTAATTATGGAAATTAATATAACCTTATAAAGGTAATGGAATACATAAGCCAAGTATTCTTGTTCATAGTAATCATGAGCATAGTTAGATAAAACCGCTTTTACTGTATGCACTATGAGCTTGTTGTTGTGGAATCATAATCTCTTTTATTTGACATAATGAATGAAACTAGTGAGTAGAGTCGTATGTGTATTACAGACTATGTGTTACTCTAAACTAAGCAAAGCATTTGTATTACTAGAGCCAATCAAGCTATCCGTAATCATGTTGCTACTCGTATCACATTACTTAAGCTCTAGTGATTATAATGGTCATACTTCACCTATTACACTGATTAGACTAGTATCATACAACCTGATCGTAATCACTTAGTACTAGTTTGGGAAGTAAGTAATGGTATATGAACCAAGCATGATAGTTGGACCCATTGTTTCTATATCATATGTATAAGCTGTAAACAAGCTCATCTAGTGTTATCCTTCATTTCGAACATAGATAGTTATGCCCAGTGATAGTTTAGTTTAGTAGAGTAGAGTATAAAAAAGGTAACAAGATGTTTAGTAGAGATTAGATCCATTGGGACATTATTCCTCATGAACTTAACCCTTATTCCTGCAGTGGTGCGCTGCCATGGAGCTATCATCAGATATAATATAACTAGGTGGTGCACAATAGAAAAGAAAAGAGAGAATAAGTAGCTACCTTCAGAGATAACTAGGAGAAGTAGCTATTATGAGAGAAGATATCATGGAGCCATAAGAAAGGAGGTGATTATCATTAAAGGAAAGGTCAAAGTATTAGTCGACAAAAACCACTTTCAACCAATAGTGGCGGTGGGCTAGTTGATGTAGTTCACTTCCTTAATGGAGATCCACTAAGTTAGAGAGTAGAAATTATCTAGAGATTACAGGTAAACTAAGACATAGATACAGATTAACTATGCATGTGCTTTAGAAAAGGGAAAATCAAAAGGATTTTATTACTTGAATAATGAAAGAATGGGATGTGCTTTATGAACTATAAGAAAGAGCTACTATCACCCGTGTGCGTTGTATTAAGTACATCCGCAACGCGGGAACAGGGGTGGGCTCTCTGGATTATTTTCCTCATCCACCATTCCCATAAGGAAGGATATTAATGAGCCATATTCAAAATGGAATATCTATGAATTGAATTTACACCTTCATCACCATAATGAGGAATGATCATCTACGAACCGCATCTTGCGTTTATCTTGACAAAGGATAGCAATTCACATAGGTCAGGACATTCAACCAATCCATGAGTGAACACCTTTGGCAGACATACATGCTTATATTTATATTCTTTAAGGCATAGAGAAATTAATTATTGATATGAAACATTGCCTAATGAACATACACTGCCTTCTGTGTCGTCATCGTAGCTATCATAAACCCTTGTGTGAAAGCTATTGTTCCATTCCTTTAATAGGTAGGTGCCGCACTCTAATAGGTAGGTGCCACACTCTAATAGGTTACATTCTCACTATATAAATGGGGTGGGAAGTTAAGTTAATAAGGAAAGCCTCGATCTTATGCCTAGTTATGAACACATAAATCGACTGTCTACTCCCCTTTGGGACCTAGTTACATTCCCTCATGAACCAGGACTGTGCCCCGAGCATTATGTATCCATAAATCTTAACTCATCAATTGTTACCTTACTAACTAACGGAGAGAATCGTTATTATAAGGTCATCAACTGAAACTAGTTGTGATGTTGCTGGGGCAACTGAATCAACGGGTGAAGCTTCGACTAGATCAACTTAAACTAAATCAATTGGAACTATATCAAATGCAACTGTATCATAAACTGAAACTGGATCATCTGCTGCCTCACCAAAAGTAGGAAATCAAGCCATCTATGCAACTTATGCTTCTTAAATTAGATAACCTGGGTCAAATGCCTTTCCTTCTGCCGTTGAAGAAGGCAAAAATAAAAAGGGATGGGTCCAATAGCATGCATCCATTGATAGTAGCGCTTCTATTTTAGATTCTTTATTAGGAAGCGGGCATATAGAGAAAGCCATGAAACACAGCGCTAGGGGTTTTTAGTGCAAGGACCATTATCTCTCCTCTAGAGTCACCCTTCTATATGCTACCATACGCTACTATGAATGCCTATAGATTTTGAATCGACAGCCAACCTTTTCCTTTGTCTCTGCTTCTAGTTATGCTTCTGCCTCTGATGCTGAATAAACTGCTTTCACTCACTCAACTGCTTCTACCTCTGATGTTGATACCCTGCTATTGTTGCTTCCCCTTTTGCTTCTCCCACTGTTGTTGATGCTTATGCCTATACTTCGACTGCTTACTATGCCTTTGCCTCTGCTGGTGAAAAGTAGATAATAGGGTGTTAAGGCTCCATAGAGCACATTTCCATTAAGGGGTAGTGCACAAATGAATCCACCTGAATTCATCAACACATTTAGGATCAAAAAATTTCGGTATGTCCGAACACTTATGGATAGCTATTTTTAGGGAGTCATAGATTGCATATAACATGTTAAGAGGTATCTTAAAATATGTTTAAGATGTCATTAATGATAGTAATTAACTAAAATTTGTATTTTTTACTTTTGTAAACAAAATTAGGGTGATCAAAATACTTTTTGATTTTATGCTTTTTTGGTAAATCAACAAATTGATACCATAAAAACATACTAAGGCCAATATAGTGGGTCCATAAACTATGTTTAGACAAAATTAAGGCTTAAGAGTTCATGAAAGTAAACTTACTGATCCAGGTGGATATTGGTGGCCACCCACCCTTTTCGACAGTTTTCTCGCAATTTTGACAATTTACTATTTTTAGCAGTTTTTAACTTCCGGGGCCATTTTGAGGGATCAAATGAAGGTTTTTCAAGATCGAGGTTCTCAATGATGGCTGAAGGCATGATTGAGCCCCCAAAATGAATCTCCTTGACAATACCTTTCCAACGAGCTATCACACGCCTAAAACAGAGAGTGTATGCAAAAGTTACGACCCCGAGAAGTTGATGTACTCACTTACCCAAACGGGGCCCACTTGAATTTTGGCGCTTCATCTCCAAGGGTTAGGTTTTTGGATGTATAGAACTTTTTTCATTCCTTTTTATTGTAAAAAGGCCTTCAGAGCCTCATTGTAATCATCTTCTTGCAAATGCGAGTAGCCGTCACATCTCTTCTCAGAGATAAGCTGCCACCATTCTAACGAGTCTTTAACTCTATATTTTTATAGCCTCTATACATTTCTTTGATTAATAGAAATCATGTATTAATGTATATATGTGTTTATGGTTTCATCTATGATACATTTATATTATATTATTGAATATCTGCAATATCTCTGTGCATTTCTTTATTATATCTCCGCTCTTATTTCATGCCAAAAATAATCTGGATCAGTGGTTTCAGAGCAGGTTGTTCTTGGTTGTTTTTTTTCAGTGCATGTCCCCGACAAGGTCTGAGTATAGCAAGTTGGGTCTCGAGCTTGTCTCTCTTGAGTACAATCGCTCTCACACACCCAAGAAACCCTCAATGGTAGAAGAAAAGAAAAATGACGAAGCAAACAATCCTATTAGTCTCTTGCTTGAGCAAGCTCTCATGCGACAAAGGGATGAAATGATGGAGAGTTTTTCCCACATCCTTCAATGCCTGCCGATAGCATCAGGTGAATCTTCATCAAGCGGCCACTTTGCAGGCACCTCGCCTTTCAAGATACAAGTTAATTTTGATACTCTTGTATTTGAAGGACAGATAGATGCAGAAGCCTTAGACAAATGGTTAAATCTGCTAGAAGGTTATTTCTTTGTTCACAAATTTCTCGACAAAGAAAAGATCACCTTCACACTCCTTAAAGCTCTCCCCCGTGTCAGACATTGGTGGGAAACTTGTTGGGAGCAGAGTTCGACTGAGGAGTCTGAAATATATGGGGTTGATCCCACTTGAAATTTTTTTGTGGATGTGGTAAAGGAACAATATTACCCTATTAGAAACTATGAGGACCAGTACATGAAATGGATCACACTGCGACAAGAGAGGGGCCAAGAAATTCTAGACTTCACCAATACCTTCCATACCTTGCACACCAAGATGAGTATCAAAGACTCTGAACAACATTTGGTTTTGGAATACCGTGGGGCTCTACACAGATACATCCAAACTGAAATGGATTTTCTGGACATGTCATCACTCTGTGTTGCCTATCGATATATTGTTAAAATAGAGAAGAAATTTAAGCACCAGAACAAACATGATTTTGGTTCTACAAATCCGCAACAAATAAAGTATCACAAAGATGTCCCTAACAAATAGTCTCCCAAAAACTAGTCCAAGCCACATGAAAATAAGGGTCATGGGAAGACAAAGAAGGACACCGGAAAATGGTGGATTTCCACAAAATCCCTTGGCACAACACCGATGAAAGTCTCTCAAAAAATTCATTAGTGGTCGAGATCAAAGACAAGGAGACGAACCTTGATTCAGAATCTGATTCTGAAAATACTAGTAAAAGACAAAACATTTACGCAGACCCCACTGCTATTGTCGCGACCACAACAATTCAACCAGAAGAACCAACAGATCCTGAAGAGGGGGAGCACCTTTTTCATTCATAGATGTGGGTGAAGGGGACCCCGCTGCATTTTATTGTTGATAGTGGAAGCCAAAAGAACCTCATCTCAGTAGAGGTCATAAAACAGGTGGGATTGTCGACACCACCACACCTGCAACCATACAACATCAGGTGGCTTTGCCAAGGCTAAGATCTCTGTGTCAACCAACAATGTCCACTTGCATACGACATCCAATCCTTCAAGGATGAGGTATTATGTGATGTTTCCCCACTGGATGTCTTTAATGTTCTCTTGGGCCAACTATATATGTGGAAGCGTCATGTTGTTTATGAGTCTCGATCTCGCAGTGTCATTGTTTCTCTGGGGGGTCATCTCTACATAATACTAGAGGTGGTTCTAATTACTGTTCCACCTAAAAAGTGCCGCAAGGTAGTATCCCATATTGCAAAATTTAGCTTATTCACAATATGTTCAAAAGGAGCACAAAAGGACACTACAACCACTACAGCCTCACCACAAGCTCCTTATATCAAACAAAAGTAAGTCGACAAGGTTGCAGCAAAGTGAAAAGATTCCTTCTGCACATCTTCCTCTCATGTATCTTGACCTACTGAATGGCCTCATCCTCAACAGGTTCATGACAAACTTCCACAAACTGAGCAGCGCGACTTCTCCAGCAAGGCAAGCATCTCACCAAGATGCAGATTCAACAAACACTTTTCCCTCTCACCCAGGAACTCAACGTAATGGATACCATTGCTTCCTAAGGAGGGAGGATTTATCCAGGTGGATATCAGTGGCCACCCACCTTTTCCGACTGGCTCAAAACAGTTTTTTGGCAATTTTGGCAATTTACTATTTTTAGTAGTTTTCAACTTCTAGGGCCATTTTGAGGGCCCAAATGAAGGTTTTTCGAGATCAAGGTTCTCAATGATAGCCAAAGAAATGATTGAGCCCCCAAAATGAATCTCCTCGACAATACGTTTCCAACGAGCTATCACACACCTAAAACAAAGATCATATGAAAAAGTTACGACCCCGGGAAGTTGATGTACTCACTTAGCCAAATGGGGCCCACATGACTTTTGGCACTTCATCTTCGAGGGTTAGGTTTTTGGATGTCTAGACTTTTGGCATTCCTGTTTATTGTAAAAAGGCCTTCAGAGCCTCATTGTAATCATCTTCTTGCAAATGCAAATAGCCGTCACATCTCTTCTCAGAGATAAGCTACCACCATTTTAGCGAGTCTTTCACTCTGTATTTTTACAGTCTCTGTACATTTCATTCATTAATAGAAATCATGTATTATTGCATATCTGTGTTTATGGTTGCATCTCTGATACATTTCTGTTATATTATTGAATATCTGCAATATCTCTGTGCATTTTTTTATTATATCTCTGCTCTCATTTCATGTCGAAAATAATCCGGATCACTTACTCTAAGAACTTAGGGTAACCTTAAGGTGATTAACCTTGATAATGTACCAATCAATTAATACTTTAATATATACAATTTTTTATTATGCACTAAATTAATATTTATATATTAAATTAATGTAATGATATATTATTATATTAATTAACTCTATTAATATATTAATGGTCCTTCCTAAGGAATGTTGGCCTTCAACTAGAAACAACCACTTATACACTAATAAAATAATGCATTATTACATTAATGCATAATGTAACATAATAAAGTATTAATATATTAACAATACATTATTACATTGTTGTAATATAAAAATTAAAGTATTAATGCATTATGTATAATGTAACACATTAAATATTAATACAATAATAATATAATGTATAATGTATGAATTGATTAATACATTTTTAACTAATATATTATTAAAGTATTAATAAAATAATAAATTAAAATATTAATAAAACATTATTAAAGTACTAATACATTTATTGAAAATGATTGTGGCTGATTATGGTGGACCACCATCATAGTTTTTTATGATCATGACTATGAATTACATTGAGTATATTGTAATGTATTAATTTAATTAATTAATAATTTGATATATTTTTATTAAATACATTACTAAAGTAATATTACATTATTATACTAATATAAAGTATAAATTAAAGTATTAATTTACATAAATATATAATATAAAGTACTAATTAATTAATACATTAATAATGTAATGTATTAATTAAGTAATACATTTATACAATATTAATTACTACATTGTTAAAGTATTAATATAATAATAAAGTAAAATATTAATAATACATTTTTAAAGTAATAATATAAAACGTATTTCATACTTTTAATATACTAAATCAATTAATAAATACATTAGTAAAGTATTAATATATTAATATATAATATAACATATTTAATTATTAATAAATTAATAATCTATTAATAAATACATTTTTAAAGTATTAATCCCTTAATAAATATATTACTACTAGTAGTAATAGATTAATAATATATTATTTATGAATTAATACAATAATATCTTAATTGAAAATGAAAATTAGTAAGTATGGTTGACCATGACCATGGTTTACTTTGGTAGACCTTGGTTGACTTTGGGAAGGAACGGTTGGGTATGGTTGATCCTGTTTGTCCTTCATCATGATTGAGTGAGGTTGGCCATGACCATGGTTGAATATGGTTGATCAGATTTTATTATGGTTGAACATGTCCATGGTTGGCCTTCGTTGACCATGTGGATCTCATTATGGTGGGCCATGTTGATTATGTTCACCGTAGTTTACTATGGCACTACTGCCTTACTATTGATCATATTTTGTTCATCAAATTACGACATCGTGGTTTGTTCGTCACATGCCAACATCAATTTTTGTTCATCACATTGTGAAATCAACTTTTCTTCATCACATGTCAACATAAGGTTTTGTTCATCACATTGTGACATTAGATTTTGTTCGTCACTTGATATCGTAAGGTAATGGTCATAATATTACAATGAAGGTTTATGTTTCTCACAATATGGCATTGGAATAGGTTTGTCATAGTTCGATAGTGGGTTATGTTGGTCACATTGCAACATCGAAAAATGTTTGTCACATCGGCACATTGGGTTGTGTACATCAAATTGTGACAATAGGTTTTGTTTGTCCAATTGTGACGTTTGGAAATGTCTATCACATTGCATTTGTCCCATTTCAACGCCAATTTATGTTCATGTGATTGTGATGTTCGTAAATGTTCGTCACATTGTGATGTGCATATATGTTCGTCACAATGTGATGTCCATATATGTTCATTGCATTGCGATGTTACTACATTTGGTAGACTGTATTGTTACTATGTTCGACACATTACGATGGTTGGAAATGTTTGTCATGTTTGGGTGTCTGTATATGTTCGTCATATTCTCATGTTGTTATGCATGGTCAATGGCAACATTACTATGTTCGATACATTACAACGTGTGGAAATGTTTGTCACATTGCGACATACATACATGTTCATCACATCGTGACAATACGATGTTTGGTAGATTGCAAGTTTACTATTTTCGACACATTGCGATGTTTGGAAGTGGTTTGTCACATTGTGATGTTAGGATATGTATGTCACCTTTCAATGTCCGGAAATGTTTTCCATATTGTGACGATAGGGTGATGTGGGACACATTGCGACATGTATTTATGTTTGTCACATTGTGACATATATTTATGTTTGACACATTGCGACGCTACTATCCACATTGCGACGACATGCCTATTTTCATCAGATCGCTATGTTACTATGTTTCGTAGATTTCAATGTTACTATGTTCATAACATTGTGATGTTACTCTGTTCGTCATATTGAAACACTATATTTTCATCACATTGCAATGTTATGTGTTTGTCACAGTGCGTTTCATTGGGTTGTGTACATCAAACTGCAACAATAGGTTTTTTTTGTCCCATTGTGACGTTTGGAAATGTCTATCACATTGCATTTGTCCCATTACAATGTCAATTTATGTTCATCCGATTGTGATGTTCATAATTTTTCGTCACATTGTGAAGTGTGTATATGTTAGTCATAATGTGACATCCATATATGTGTGTTGCATTGCGATATTACTATGTTTGGTAGATTGTATTTTTACTATTTTCAACTCATTACGATGTTTGGAAATGTTTGCCACATTGGGGTGTTTGTATATGTTCGTCATATTGTGATGTTACTATGCATCGTAGATGGAAACATTACTATGTTCAATACATTACAACGTTTGGAAATGTTTGTCACATTGTGACGTCCATATATGTTCATCACATGACAACGATACGATGTTTGGTAGATTGCAAGTTTACTATGTTCGACACATTGCGATGTTTGGAAGTGTTTGTCACATTACGATCTCAGGATATGTGCGTCACCTTGCAACGTGAGGAAATGTTTGCCATATTGCGACAATAGGGTGATGTGGGACACATTGCGACATGTATTTACGTTTGTCACATTGTGACATATGTTTATGTTTGACACATTGCGACGCTACTATCCACATTGCGACGACATGCGTATTTTCATCAGATCGTGTCGTTACTATGTTTCGTAGATTGCAATGTTACTATGTTAATAACATTGCGACGTTACTATGTTCATCATATTGCAAAACTATATTTTCATCACATTTAAATGTTATGTGTTCGTCACAGTGTGACTTTACTATGTTTGGAAGATTTCAACGTTACTATGTTCAACACATTATGACATTTGAAAATTTTTGTCACATTGCGACTTTGGAATATGTGCGTCACAATGCAACATCAATAAATGTTCATCACATTGTGATGTTCATCATATTGCGTTGGTGGGTTTTTTCACATTGCGACGTTAGAAGAAATGCGTCACAATGCAACATCAGGAAATGTCCATCAAATTGCGATGATAATATGATGTGTGACACAATGCAATGACATGCCTATCCACATCCATATATGTTTGACACATTGTGACGTTTGGAAATGTTTGTCACATTATGTTGTCTGTATATCTTCGTCACATTACAACGATTGGAAGTGTTTGTCATGTTGTGACGTCAAGATATGTACATCACACTACAATGTGAGGAAATGTTCATCATATTGCAATGAAAAGGGGACATGGGATACATTGCAACCTCTGTTTATGTTCATTACATTATGACCTTACTATCCACATTGCGACAACATGCCTGTGTTCGTCACATTGTGACATGATTATGTTTGGTAGATTGCAATTTCACAATGTTCTTCACACTGCGACTTTAATATGTACATCACATTGCATCATTATATGTTCATCACATTGTGTCGCTAATATGTTTGGTATATTGAAAAGTTAATTTGTTATACACATTGCGATGTTTGGAATTGTTTGTCACATTGCAACGCTAGAATAAATGTGTCACATTGCAAAATGAGGAAATGTTCATCACATTGCAATGATAGGATGACATGCACTAGAGTGCAATGTCTATTTATGTCACAATGAAATGCCTATGTTCATCATATTATGAAGTCAATTTATGTTCATCACATTGCAACATTATTATGTTCGTTAGATTGTAACGTTACTATGTTCTTCATTGTCCAGCGTTAATATATTCAACAGAACGCAACATTACTATGTTCATCACGTTGTAACATTTTGTTTTGTTCTTCATATTGCAATGCGATATAGGAACCTTGAACTGAACCATTTTAGGGAAAAGTGTTTTTCATCTTCAACCATTTTAGTGTCACAAAGATGAAAAATTATTTCATGTCATAGTGTTTTCTTTGTATATATTATTTTATTTTTATATCTTATAATGAAATAAAATTTTCATGGGAAATGATTTTTTTATAATGGAATCTTTCAAAAAAATATTTATATCTTTCCACAAATATAAAATATCTTAAATTGAACAAAAATATAAAAATGTGGTCTTTCTTAATATATTACTTAATATATTGTTAGCACACGTTTGGTTTTTATATTTTCATGATATAATAAAATAAATAATGTTGATCTTAATCAAATAATTAATATTAATATTCTATTTTTCTTAATGTAATAAATGTATTCAAAGTTTCTTATATAAATATTTTTGTTTATATAATTTGTTATTTTTCTTAATAAAATAAATGTATTCAAAATTTCTTATATAAATATTTGTGGTTATATAATTTGTTTTTTTATTGATACAATAAATGAAATCAAATAATTATATGATGTCTTTTTCTAATATAATATATGATATTGTTTTTTGATGATGTTATGTCTTAAAAAAATTTATATTCAAATAATAAATATAATATTTTTTTCTTGATATAAAGTGATTTTCTTAATATAATAATAATCAACTATTAATAATTAATATTGATAATGGGTTTTTTATCTACTATAATAATATATATTTTTTTCGTTTGTTAATTTGTGCGAGACCTGTTGGCTACGCGATTAACCTGTGGCTTGAGAAACCGCGACTCAGGGGCATCTAAGCTGTCAAAATCACCCGGGGATCGCACCCGGCCTGAGCCACACCAACCCTTAACATGGTTGGATTTTTTTGTCCCCGCAGGTTTCGAACCGATGACTTTAACATCACGGAGTGGCTTAACAACACACTCCGTCACCGACTGTCCTACACCTCGGGGACTATCTACTATAATAATATATTAATAATTATAGTAAAATGTAATAAAATGTAATGTTTTATATATCAAATAAGTATATAAAAAAATGTTTTTATAGAAATGTTGTTGTTTTTTAATATATTATTATTAGCATTTAGTTTAAAATATAAAATAATGTAATCAAATAATTAATATTAGTTTTTATTATAGAATAATTATATGATGTGTTTTTCTCATAGAATGATGATGATGATGATGATGATTAACATCCACTAAGACCGAATTGCTTTATCCGACCTTAAGAGGGTAAGTGATTACTTTTGATTATTTAAAATTTTGTTTATGTGCTCGAAAAGCATTAAGATAAGATTTCCAAGATCACCAAACTTTTGTTGAGTTAAGAGGTTAGGAAGGTTGGTAGTGTGATAAATATTTTGAAAATGAGATCTAATATGGGTAATATGGGTATAGGCTAAACAATCTAAGAGAAAGTTTTTTTCATTTTCAACTTTTTTACTATCACAAAGGTGACACACTCTTTCATCCCATGGCATTTTAGGAATTGACGAATGCCTAGTTTCGCTATGGAGATTGTGAGAAATTGTTCTTATCTTAGCAATGCTTATTTTTTCTTTACGCTTGGAAAAATAGATATATAATTTTGATCTTCTAGATTATGGTTGATTATATATTTATAATACCTTAATTTTCTTTTTTCCTCTAACTCTTTATCACACCACATTTTCTCCTTAAATTTTGATTTGACATTTTTTTTAATAGTATCTTTATTCTGCAAAATTGTTTCTTCCATGATTCCCTAATAGTTTATCCAAGACCGGGCGTATTTATGCCATCCTCACTTGATTCGATGGTGGTTATGACTTCATTTTGAAGCAATTTTAGGTAGCCTCTTGTCTTCCATGTTGTTTAACTTGTTCTTATACATTAGGTATCTATTCATAGCCATTCTCACAATGGGGGAGAGGCTTTTTTCTAAGAGGAGGATGGGATAGGGTGTATTTCCTTTAATTTTGAGATTATAGATTATAAAATTCTTTTGTATTTGCAATATCTTTCTCCAGGATTCACGAGAGATACTACAACCCCAAACTTCACATCCATAAAGAATAACAGGTGTAACAAGAGTCTCAAAGAGGATTTTATTCTTATCTCAACTCCAAAGATCAATTGATTTGCAATTGATTTCAAGCCCATAATAATCTTTCCATTCCCCAATAATCCTTTTCTCAATGCTATAATTCCAATTGAGTTTGTGGTGAATATCAATTCCAAGAAATTTATGAAGTCAATTCCTCCAATTTGTTGTTGTCATATACAAAGGTATCATAAGGGATCTTATTGGATTTAATAATCATGACCTTAGTCTTATGACTATTTAGAGTCATACCCATATTGGAGCAAAATTCCTTGAGGACTCTTAGTTGGTTTTCAAGATCACGGGGACTCCTTTCCATAAGAACGATATCATCGACATAAATAAGAAGATTGATGACTATACCAGTGAGAGTAGGGCCGACACAACCTGCTTTTTCTAGACATTCTTCTAACTTGTCAATGTATATGCCAAAAAAGGTAGGGGACAAGGGACAACCTTGTTTGACTCCGATATTGCATTTAATCTCTTTTGTCTTTTTCTTAATGTTATATATTAACATTTTTTTAATCAAATAATAAATATAATGTTTTTTATTGATATAATAAATATAATAAAATATTAATAATTAATATTGATAGTAATTTGTTTTTATAATACAATAACATATTAATAGTTATAGTGTAATGTAATATAATGCAATGTTATTTTATATGAAACAATTATATAAAAATATGTTTTTTTATATAAATGTTTTAAACATATTATTATTATTATTATTATATAAACAATGTTGATTGATGTAAATATTGTTTTTTTCTAAATATATTGTTATTAGAAATTTAGTTTAAAATATAAAATAATGTAATCAAATAATTAATAATAATATTGTATTTTTTAATATAATAAATGTAATAAACAAAATTCTATAAAAATGTTTCTTCATATTATCAAATATTAATAGTTAATATTATATTGTCTCTTTTAATATAGCTTAATAATGTATTAATTATTAATCTATATGTTATATTTTAATAGATATAATATATGTAATCAAATATTTAATAAAATCTTAATCCTAATAAACCTTAAAATATTAAAATAATCTTAATAAATCCTAAAATATTAAAATAAATATGTTTTTTTTTTTTTTTTTACAATGTAAATACTGAGCATACACATAGACACGGAGAGGATGTTGAATACATTTGCAAGTATTGTCAACATAGACATAATGTTTGAGGTTGATTAGGTTCTGAGTTTAAATGTTCTTTGTGATTAATATATTACGACATTGAATGTATTTTCGATATAGAAACTAAGTTCCAAGTCCATATTTACCCATACAATATAAATACTAAGCACAATGTAAATACTATGCATAAATATTACACATACAATGTAATTACTAGGCTATTATGTAATGAACACATTGAACCATTTCTCACTTATTTTCACAAATAAATACTTTTGTAAATACTACCCACAATGTAAAATACTATGCATAAATATTAGGCATACATTGTAATTACTACCCAATTCTGTAAAACACATTGAACCATTTCATTTGTTTTCACAAATAAAGACGGGTGTAAATACTACTCGCAATATAAATACTATGCATAAATATTAAGCATACAATGTAATTACTACCATGAGCACATTAGCGGCGATTTTGTTTTTTAATCCAAACATTTGAACACAGAGTTACAGCGTTGAAGCCGGTCTTTGAATTGTAGGAAGAGCAGGCCTTCACGCCTAGTTAACCGTCTTGTTAGTTGAAAGGGAGACGTGGGGCTTCACTTTTATTATAATGATTAATCATCGTTATCTGATGTATACATATTAATTTTTTTTAAGTTAACTAAAAGTGGTAATTAATGATTAGGGTAGTAATTCCTTAAAATATAAAAAAGTAAATAAATAAATAAATTTTGAATATTCAATTGTATTTATTAATTTAAATATAAGACGAAAAATATGTCAACATCTTTGATTGTTGAACTTCGGATTAGATTTTATAATTAAAAAGCTCATTAAACTATGGATTCCAATAGACAAACACTTATCTACGTAATTATTAGATAAAGTTATGATGTATAGGTGATATGGCATATATATAGTCAAATCGCTGGACGGAGGGGGGTCCCTTGTCCCACAAACAAGGGGGTCTTATACACCAATTTGATGTGCTGGCTTGGCCGTGACCTTAAAAATAGATTATTATTATTATTATTATTATATAGGAATTTTGAATTACCATCACGACTTTTATTTCGAGTAATAAAGTTCATTTAATTCTCCTTTTAAATGGTGGCGTACAGTCTACTACAATGAAATACTATCACGTGGAATTTTGAATACTACCACGTGGAATTTTGAAGGCCCATCACGAGTTTTATTCAGATAATAAAGTTCGTTTAATTCTCCTTTTAGAATGGTGGCGTACAGTCTCGTACAATGAAATACTACCGAGTAATGAAGTTCGTTTAATTCTCCTCGTTACTTGAGGGAAAACTGCGTTTGAACGGTCGATAATAAAGGTTGCCATTAACGTAACGAGAAATCTGATAGTTTATACACGTGTACGTGTAGGGAAACACACTTGCCACGTCTGATTTGCTGAAGGCATTTTTGGCGAGCGGTAAGTAATAGAAATACACATTTTCCAGGTTTAAAATGTTAGTTAAATGAATAAAAAAAGGAAAATTATGTTAAAAAAAATAAAATGTTAG
>ML797476.1:209523-235895 GCA_009831015.1 Picea engelmannii
TATGTTATATATTTATTTATTTTTAGGATTTGTGATAAATTGAAGTATATGTTATATATTTATTTATAATTAACATGTTTATTTCAAATAAAGATTTATTTTTTATTTTTTTTTATTTTAGTTATCTCTAAATTAGATGGAAAGTTAATTTCTTATTTCTGGTTGGAGTTTGAAAACATTTGGTTTATTAAAAATGATGATTTTAATGATGTAACCATAAATATTCACCATATTTGAGGAGAAAAATGTCTCATGATGAGCATTTTGTGAGTCAAATTCCAATACTAGTGCCATGTATACAATACCTTGTTTTTACACTTTGTTGAAAATAGAATATAAAATGAATCCAATACTCCTACACTCTCACTAAAATTGTACTACTTCCATGATGAATGTCTTCCACAACCATTCAATCTACAAGGAAAAGATTGGTATTTCCAATCAAAATTTCACCATTTAATGTTTTTTTAATTATTTTGTAGTTCTTTTAATTTATTCAAGATTTGAATACTATAAAACTTGGGTTCTCATCTTCACATTAAAAATAAAAATGATCGTATCTCACTATAACTATAAAACTTAGGTTCTCATCTTCACATTAAAAATAAAAATGACTATATCTCACTATAACTATAAATACTATACAATGACTATATCTCATTATAATTATAACTATAGCATAGAATATTTACATCTCCTTATAGCTCTAACTATGAATAACTAGAACTCATTACAATTATAACTAATACCATGCTATAATATAAAAATAAGGATTACAATTATGAAGAGGGAGTGAATAAAGTGGAAACTAAAGTTTCAAAATCATGGTATGCAATTAAGCCATCAACCACCTTCATTGAGTCAAAATGGTTATACATCTTAGAAATAGTACTACTTTTTTATAGGTATTGAATAACCTGATATAAACCCTCTAGATCCAAAGAAATCACCTCAAGCACAACTTTGTGTCTTGTATTTTCATCATAGTTTTTTGACATTTCCCATGTGATTTTGGTAATTGAAAAATTTTAAATTTCTCTCATCGAAAACCACCTTTGACATATTCTCACGATACCAGTGCTATGGTATTATTTTCCCCAACTGGAAGGGCTAGGTCATCAATTGGTTTTGGCTAAGTGGCCAAGGAGGTAGGCACACATGCTGAGTGTGGTGAGCTCGTGTCTCACCCATCACAAAGTTTGGGAGGCAGTTCTAGTGGGGGAGTGGCTCATGGTCCTTCTATAAGTACTCAAGTACTTGAATCACAACTACTATAGGAATTTAACTTCGGAACTATTGACATTTGATGGGGTCAGAGCATATTTCCAACTCCTACTATGTGTTCCAATGATTATGCCTAAGGTATGGATGTTCATGAAGGTTGGAAGGTTAAGTAGAACAAGAGGAAGGATGCTTCTGCTCTTAGTCCTTCAAAAAATATAGGTAAATCATTGAGTCTTTTTCCTTGGGAAAAGTCATTTAAGGAAGTTTTGGTCATTTCCCTAGACAAGGGTCCCTCTTCCTTGGGAAATGTATCATTGAGCAACAAATTGAGCACTATCGGGAACCCTTTATTCCTTTAATGAATCCTTCTCTTCCTTCTTGTAATGAAAGAGTGATGGTGATCATAGGACATGCACAATTTGGTTACAGAGTTATGTAGAAGGGTAAGATAGATGCGTTTTTTCTCTAGGAGGTGATGTTTTTTGGTTTTTAGCTTTGCAACCACATGAACTATGTGTATAATGATATGTTTTGTACCATAGAATTTTTTCAGGGGGGAGAGCGGGAGGATGGTAGTGCTTGTTATATCCCCTTTCCTTCATAATTTTCTTACATTACATGGGTATGACCGAGACAAACAATATGTTTGGGTTACTCTTTTGATGTAGGAAGTTCACTAATTGGATTTTATTCAATGTATGTTCCAAACATTAGTTCATATTATATGTTCCTTTGGTAGTGGGTGATTTATTCTCTGCTAGATGTGGATTGGATTATGGGTGGTGACTTCAACATCGTAGAATGGAAAGGTAATTAGCGTGGTGGTGCCATTTTTGTGGTGTGTGGTGTGTATGATAAGGCATGGTCAAGGCCTAAGTCAATCCTACAACTCTTTTATTGTAGTTGGGGGAAAAGGGGGTTGGAATATGGAGGTTGGTTCAGTTGGGACAATTTTTGTTAAGGAAAAGAGAGAGTACATGCAATACTGGATAGGGTGCATGGCCATTGGGATGATATCTTATTTTTTGGGAGGTTTCAACAAATCAATGTATTGATGGAGACCACTAACTTAGATCATTTTCCCATTCATACTTCCATTTTTGTGGTTCATTTGATTGATTCAAACCATATGTGTCATACAAGTTGAATATCTCTCATTTAGATTCTCCTAATTTCCATGCATTGGTTAATCATGTTTGGAACCTTGTTCCACATTCTATTGGTGATAGTGGTAGGATGTTATGATGGAAGGTGGTCATTCAAAGAACTACCAAATTCATGTTATTGTATATGATTTCTCATGAGAATAGTCGAATGCTTCAGGAGTCTAGGTGGAAATCGGATGAGGTTTCTATATTTCTTGAGGAAGACCTTCACTGCATTGTCCTTAAGGAGATTAAACAAACTTGGATATGGAATTACATAAGGAGGAGGATTATATTTCTAGAGGGTCTAGGGTATGTTCCAGGTCATAGTGGATTCATGAGCATCATGAGGGAACTAAGTTATTATTTGACTTATTAAAGAATAAAGTGGTATCTAATAGAGTGCTTGACATTTTCAAAGATTATGATTTTATTGAGGAAGACCCCGTAAGATATGAGGCATGTTCATTGATCCTTTTCAGAATAAATTTTCTCCTTATCCTTTGATAAAGGTAGTTTCTTTTCCTAGGATTGGTTGTCACAATGTGGTGCTACATTTGAGGTCTCTATTGTAGAGAATGATAGGCTGGACATGGATTTCAAGAAGGATGAATATTTTGTAACCCTTTGTTCTATGTAGAGCAACAAAAATCTAGGATTTGATAGATTTCCTTATGATTTATACAAGACTATGTGGGGTAGTACTTGAGATGACTTTAGTCTTTGATATATATGTAAGTTGACCATGATTCGATGGATAGAGCTATAGATTACTTGTCCATGTTTTTCTAGGTATCTGGGGCTATGATTCATGATTGTAAGACTAATTGCTAGTTGTTTGTTCTAGATGAGCTTTCTTTTTTGGTTCCTCTCTCTTGGACCTTCATCCGTCCAAGTGTAATAGTGAGATATTTTGGCATTCCATTTAGGGAGGGGATATCTCTAGTGGCTATGTGGGATTGTTTTTTGAATATTCAACAATGTACACCTTCTTTGATAGTTCAAAAAACTTCCATTTTCTATAAAACTAACTGTAGTAGTAGGATTCTGTTAGGATCCAATGCCTTAAAAGTGATAATAAGTCAAAAAATTAAAATGCATTAATTCAAGTGGGAAAACTCCTTTTACAATATATCCAATTCAGAATACAATATAATATGTGATAAGATCATCCTATGACTAGGTCTCCTTGTTATATATATAGTAGACATAGGGTACAATTATAATGAAAGGGTACCATGAAGGATTCTAGATGACATACAACTATAATACTATAAATGTAATAATTAAATATCTAGAGGGATTAATAAGCGTTTTTACACATTAATGAGGCTTTGTATAGGTCTTAACATGCCCCTTCCCTTAAAACAAGTGTTTTCCTCAAAACTTGACTAATTGTGGGTGTTTTTGCATCAAAAAATCATATTCCCATGTTGCCTCTTCCATTGATATTTTTTTACATTTGGAGAGTTACTTTGTTATTGCTCGATTTCTCAGTAGTTTAGTCCTCGTTTCAACGATTGTTTATGGTTCTAGTATTATTTTCCCTTCTTCATTAATCATTAGTAAAATAGTTTGGATTGCGATCTTGTAAGATTCGATGTACACAGGAAGATAGAAGAAACTCCAATTTGTAATCCATACTTCCAATCCTTTGCAACACCTTATAGGGGTCATAATGTTTGGGTGTTAATTTAGTGTCCTTATTTTTTTTTATTGAGGGACGTTTGCTTGTATGATTGTATCCTCAGAAATACCCAATCTCCCGCTTCATATTCCCTTTCATTGTGATGTTGGTCGGCTTGTAGTTTCATTCTATTGTGTGCCATAACCAAGTTGTACTTCAATAGCTTGAGAACCTCTAATTGGTTTTCTATGTGTTCCTCCACTGCTTGAATCTTTGTATTCCTTTTCAAGGGTCGTGTACTGAATGGAGGATAATATCCATAAAGTGATAGATGGGGAATTTTTTATTGACATATGGAAGGATTTGTTGTATGACCATTCCGCAAAAGGAAACCACTTGATCCACTGTGTTTGTTTATCATATGCAAAACAACGAATATATCCTTCTAGAAATTTATTTACAATATCTGTTTTCCCATCCGATTGAGGGTGATAAGATGATTTGTGAGCCAATTGAGTACCCAAACAAGAAAATATTGTAGTCCAAAAAATTCCAAAGAAAATTTGATCTCTTTCACTTACAATAGTCTTGGGGACTCCATGTAGCTTTTGAACTGTTTCCATGAATGTTGTGACTATTGTTATTGATTTAAAAGGATGTTAAAGAGAGGAAAAATGGACATACTTTGTTAGTCAATCCAAATATACCACAGTGATAGTTTTTCCTTCGTATTTGGGTAAACCTATCATAAAATCCACTGCGAATTATTCCAAATGTTGACTCGGTATAGTTAATGGTTGTAGGAGACCTAACACCTCGATTGTTTCTCCCTTATTATGTTGGTTGACTAAACATTCACACAAAATTTTGAACATCATTTTTAATACCTTATCAAGAAAAATCCTTCTTGATCCTATGGCATGTTTTCAATAATCCTAAATGTCCTCCTATAAGAGATGTGTGAAATTTCATAAGGACCTTATGTTTGAGTTAAAAATTCTTACATAAATATAGGAAATCATGATACAATAGTAAATCATTCATCCATACACAATTGTATAATGAATCGGGATGCTCATGTAGTTGTTGAAGTATCTTGCATACCTCTTTATATTGATTCCATTATATCCTTTCTTCTTCTACCCATTCATAATGTGTAATAGACATAACACATAGTGAACCTTTAGTTTTTTCTTCTTTCCTTGAAAGGGAATCTTCCAAAACATTATGTTTTCCTTTTATGTAGATAATTTCAAAGTAATAAGCTAGCATATTTGTAACCCATTTTTGTTTCTCTTCTGAAGATAATCATTTATGTAGTAATTAATTCAAGATATCATGATCTTTTTTTACTTTTAAGTGTCTTGCTATTATGTAAGGGATCCATTTATGAAGTTCATGTAGTATGGCCAACATTTATTTTTCATAAATGGATTTGACTAAGTTTTTTGTCTAATTTGGATGATTTCGAAGTCAAGGGGACTTCCTTATTGCATTAAAAATACACCAATTCCATGGCCTAAGGCATCACACTCCACAATAATGATTTTTTGTAAAGTTTGGTGTGGCGAGAACAAGAATAATACACATAGACTCCTTAAAATTTTCAAAATATTTGGTTTCGTTGTTCGGTCCAAGAAAATGCTTCCTTCTTTAATAATGTTGCTAGAGGTGTTGTTATTTGACCATAATTATTGAAAAACTTTCCATAGAATCCTCTAAGCTTCTTCAAGGTTTTGGGAATCGACCATTCCCTCATTATAGATTTAATTTTGTTAGGGTCCACTTTTACACCTTTATGAGATATAACATGACCTAGATATTCCACTTAGTGGAACCCCAAAGGAACACTTGGAAGGATTTGTATACAATTTTTTATCTTCCAATAGTTGTAATACTTTGTTAACATGTTGTACATGCTCTTCACAAAATTTGTTGTAGATTATCATGTCATCAAAAAATAATAACAAAACGTTTCTGAAGAAGGGCTTGAAAATATCATTCATCAATCTTTGAAATGTTGAATGGGCATTAGTAAGTCCAAATTTCATAACCAAAAACTCATAATGACCTTCATGTGTTCTAAAATCTATTTTAGCAATTTTTTCCTGCCTCATTCTGATTTGATGATATCCCGAATGAAGATCCATCTTAATAAAAATAAATATCCATGCAATTCATCAATGACATGATTAGGAAACTTATCTTTGATGGTCATTTTTTTGAGTTGTCTATAATATGGATACATACTCCATGAATCATCCTTTTTTGTAACCATCACCATTGGTTAAGATAAATAAATTTAGCTAGGTTGAGTGATGTTGACCTCTAATATTTCCTAGATCATGTGCTCAATCTCACTCTTTTATGCATATGGATATATGTAAGGCATAATTTTAGGTGGTACACTTCCTAGTTGAAAATGAATAGCATGGTCATGATATCGAGAAGGTGGAAGACACTTTGACATTTCACCAAATAACTTGGAATCATTATTGATAACTATTTGGAGGTCTAATGGAGAAGAGGATATAGATGTTTGAACATCAAGTAAACAAAATTGTGCAACTACACCGTAGTGTCCCTTTTTCAGTAATTTTGTCATTCTATTAGGGATTATCACTTTAGAGGTTTTCCCTTGGATACATCTAAGCTCAATTTCCATTCCATCTAGGGAAAATATCCTCAAAATATGTTGAAAATTAAGGGTCATTGTTCCAAATGATTGTAACCATTAGATCCCTAATACAACATTAACACCCCCCATTTTTATGAAAATCATGGGTCTATCCATAAAATAATCCCCCTTGTTGAGCTTAATACTATGAAATTTCCTTGAACAATTTATGGTACCTCCATGTGCAATCATTACTTGAAACTCTCATGTAGGATATACAAAGAATTTGATATCTTTTACTAATTTGTAACTTATGAATTTATCCATACTACCAAAATCAATCAATATTGTTATATGTTTCTTCTTGATGTATCCTTATATATTGAGGGTTTGTGGAGTATTCATGTTGACCAATGCATGACAATATATTGTTGGATTAGCTTTTTCTAGATATGGATCTTGTGGTAGTTCCAATTCCTGATCTTCTTCCTCTTTACAGTCTATGTAGAATAATTTATTCTCACCACATTTATTCCCATTATTGTACTTGATGTCACAATTGAAAAGGACTTATTTCATCCATTTGTTGAGGTGACAACCTTGTGAGTTGAGTTACACTTGTCTAATGAACCCAAAATCAATCTCCACTTCATGTGTATGCTCCAATGGTAGTTTTGTGTGTAGCGTTGTTTTTGGATTGAATATGACGAGCCAAATGCATAACATCCATAATATTTGTAGGATATATTAAGAAAAGATCATGTTTAATGTCGTGTTTTAATCCACCCATGTAAGCTTCCAACAAATTTTCATCATTTATGTTATCCAACATTGTGTCCAAGACCTAAACTTATGAATTATAATATTCAATATCACATAATTTTTAATGTCCCAATCCTCCCAGGTTGTGCCATGTCACTAGAACCTCAACTTCTATCCCTATCATATTCTTTGTAGCAACCCAAGCTCACTACTAGACCATGCTACTTCAAAATTTTTATTGTCCATATACTACTTATAATGCTCCATGCTACAAGTAGACCAAAATAGTTGTGCACAACCTTAAGGTATTGTACCCAGACCCAAGTTGGGTCTCTCTACAAGTATACTTCTTTTAATACAATTACAATAGTGGAATAAATGTCACAAATCTATTGCATGCTTAGCCCTTCATAACACATATATATTGTTGTGCACGTAAACACTATGCACACATAATTCTAGTGCACATGAAATCAATCCGATGCTTCACGCATATTTTATCACCTTTGTGTGCGTAGACTGCATCAATGCATGCTCAATGATTCATACCTTTCCTTCGTATCTTCTAACCATACCACAGATTTTAACTTAACAAAAATAATTAATAATTGTCATACTTATCATCTGCAACAATAATATATATATTAACCATACATTTAGCTAATAGAAAACACTTATAATTGTCAATCCCACATATGTCACAATATATAGGAAAAGGAACACACACACAAACACATATATGCAATAACATTACACATAATTAACCACAATATTCAAATCTAATTTCATACAGGAAGATAAACCCATTTATAAATATGAACATTAGAGCACATACTAATTAAACACACATGTGAAGGACAGTTATCTTTTATGAAAATTCACCAACTACATGTAATAATCATATGTTCCTCTCATCCATAGACTTTTTCACTCATAATATTTTAGCAACAAGTCACCCTTGAGATGGGGCTTAAACTCCAAAAAAAAGGGTTGTTATTTCTAGGATATGGTATGATATTCAACAAAAATATTGGTACAAGGTGTCAAATACTGCAAATATACTACAATATCTCATTCCCGAGATGCCTCTCCCACCACAGGAAGTGTGCCCCTTCTATAATCAAAAGTCCTTCGATTTCCCCACTTCCCTTCCAGGGCTTTAGCAACAGGAAGGAAAGGAAGTCTCAGAGCCCTGTATATAATTTCCAGTGCACCAGGGAGACATTATAGCAAAACTCTCACCTGGAGATAATTCTCACGGGTCTGACAACCCACTTCCTTGACACACCAAATATCTCATGTGGAGAAAAATGCTCAGAGGCCTGACAAACCGCTTCTTTGAGACAATTCTCTTCCTTATATGGATACCCCCTTACATACAAGTGATGCCAGTCTCAAGTATATATTGTTATAGTCCCAGACAAAGGTGGATAGTCCATTGAGTTCTGATGGTAGCCAAGATCGACTAAAAAATGCATATCCCCCCAAAATACATTAAGGATCAATAATGTATTTGCATGGTCATACCTAGACACTTTTCACCTTTAGAAATAGCATTCATCCACTTGGTGACTCGTTCCCATCCTTTGGAAAATTAAGATAAATACATATCCATAAATTAACTTTCAGAAATATTAAGAAAATATTCCCTTGACTTAAGCTCCCCATTTTTCCTATTTCATGGAGTTTATTCCTCTATCTCTTTCCATATGAGTTGTGTTTACATGTGGTGATGTTATTATATTAAAAATATTGAGGGTGATTAAATTTACAATACAAGTGCACTGGCCTGTTACATCCAGGCTCACCAGGCGCAAAACACAAGCATATATCCAAAGCCTCTATGGCCTCAAAATAATGCTCTTATTCTGATGTGTGCAAAACTATGGGATGTGCACACTCTTCCTTTGGATACCCCCTTACATACAAGTGATGTTAGTCTCAAGTATATATTGGTACATTCCCAGACAAAGGTGGATAGTCCATTGAGTTCTGATGGTAGCCAAGATCGACTAAAAAATGCATATCCCCCCAAAATACATTAAGGCTCAATAATGTATTTGCATGGTCATACCTAGACACTTTTCACCTTTAGAACTAGCATTCATCCACTTGGTGACTCGTTCCCATCCTTTGGAAAATTAAGATAAATACATATCCATAAATTAACTTTCAGAAATATTAAGAAAATATTCCCTTGACTTAAGCTCCCCATTTTTCCTATTTCGTGGAGTTTATTCCTCTATCTCTTTCCATATGAGTTGTGTTTACATGTGGTGATGTTATTATATTAAAAATATTGAGGGTGATTACATTTACAATACAAGTGCATTGGCCTGTTACATCCAGGCTCACCAGGCGCAAAACACAAGCATATATACAAAGCCTCTATGGCCTCAAAATAATGCTCTTATTCTGATGTGTGCAAAACTATGGGATGTGCACACTCTTCCTTTGGTTCACCATCCTCACACACTTACACATGTGTGCACTACACTATGAAATGTGCATATTCTTTCTTTGATGCAAATTACTCACGCAATCACCAAACTATGGGATGTGCGCACAAAGTTGAATCCAAGAATTCATACCAACAATTTACTAACTTATATAAACATATATAAATTTATATTTACATTTATAGTTGGGGTTTTTCCTAGGGGTATTGCATTTCCCTTCCTTTTCTTTATGCATTGTACTCAGTTCATTACATACACATGTATAAGAAAAAATTTCAAAAGTCCTCATAGAGATGTGGCTACTCTGCCCACACAATTGGAATATTGAAGGTGGGTGGATCAATATGAACAATTTTTACCAATTTCAACCATAATATATAAAATTCAATTTCATTAGAAGTATATCATTTACGATTGCATTCAATATATCATGAGAATATAACCAAAATTTGTACCATTCAACAATATCACATCAAATACATGGTACACCAGAATTTACATCGAAACCCAAACAAGATAAAACCACATAATTATTTCTTATATATATCAAGATTAAATTCATAGGAAGTAGCAACTTCCAAATTATCTAGAACCAACTCGAAATAGGTACCAACCCCTTGATTTATAGGCACCAACCTGAAGGAAGCACCAACTCCCTGAGTTCTCCAGCACTAACCGGAAGGAGGGTACAAACCCTTGATTTACAAACACCAACCTAAAGGAATCACCAATTATGTGAGTTCTTTAGCACCAACCAAAATGAGGCTATGACCCCATTTCCTTTCCACATCCATCCACCCTAAAATATAAGTGTAGACTCACTATCACTACCACTGGTCAAGATGTAATTACCACTGTTATTGATATATCAACAAACCTGTCATTGTCATATCAACCAACCTGTCACTATGGCTGTCACATCACCCAACCTGTCACTATCATTGTCATATCAACCAAGCTACCACTATCACATCAAACCGTGATTATCACTATCACATCAATCTATGACTACCACTATCACCTCAACCTATCACTAGTAATAAAAAAACCTATCACTATCATTGTCACATCAACCAACCTATTACTGTCACTTCCATTGCCACATTAACCTATAACTACCACTGTCACATCAACCCGTGAATACCGCTGCCACATCAACCTATCACTGATAATCAACCAACTATAACCATATCTACTCACATGGATACCAAAACCATCACCAAACCATATAGATCAACCATGTTCCATACCGTGTACATCAACCATGTAAATTAACCTTGTACCATACCATGCATCAATAATGCACCAAATATATACCATACCATGTACATCAACCATGTATCAAAACCTATACCATATCATGTACATCAACCATGTACCATCTCATGCATCAACCATGTACCATACCATGTACATCAACCATGTACCATATCATGTACATCATACGATATCATCAATGAAGTGCCTCGAGCATAACCAAGATAGCCATAATACCAAGATACCAATATATCTAAGATGTACTTATGACAATGTATCATATCATCGCAAAGGTGTACCATATCATGTACCATCATCATCAAGAAATTCCTAAAGAATGTACCATAAAAAAAACCCTCAATAAAAAATGTAAATCATTCCTTTGATCCTATAGAAAACATGATACACAATATTGCAAACTTGTATCTCTTCCGCAACTTCAACAACAAAATAATAGCATCTTCATCAAACATTACCTTAGTCTTGCGGGAATAGTTTTGGATTAGTCCCAAACCCTAAATTTAAACAAGAATAAGACCGTACCTCTAATGAGAAAAAGGTATGAAATTTTAACCATAGATACTATGAGATCTTTCTTCCATCTCTTCAAAATTTTAGGGTTTGAAACTTCTTAGAATAGAAGTTTTAGCGAAAATTTAAAACCTTCCTAAATTTTATCTTTTTTTTGAGAGTGAACTTGTACAATATTCCATGTGCTCAATATTTGATATGTGATTGTAAAATTATCACTCAAGATACTACAAACTGTTATATTTCCACTAAAATTAGTCTCATAGAATTTGGATCCTCTAAGAAGAAGTTATGATTGCTTTACCTAAAACACATGTTTAATACTAGTTTCATGACTAATAAAATACCCTCTCTTCCAAAGAGTGTATCTCAAAAAATACAACAACCTGGAAGACAATATTTTTACCATAGATACCTTGACATATCTTCTCAAGCTCCCCCAATTGTTTTATATCTGAATCATTTTAGAAAAACATTTATAGATGAAATGGTATGATGACCTTTAAATAACATACCTTAGAACACATCATCAAAAGACTTCATTCTCCCTTGAAATTTCACCTTTATTCATTTCATCTTCCCTCTAAAATTTTCCTAATATATCCTTGATTACCTCATATAAGAATCATTTTCTCACTTAGATAGATATTCAATGAAATTGTCTAAGTGAATGTGCTAATGAGAGGCTTCTTGTGGTGTATATATACTTTTTCTAAGTAACATATTTCCTTAACTTTAGGGATACTTGAACTTTATTGTTACAACCAATTTAACTTTGGACTAAAGACTTATAACTATTTAGGGGATTCTTAACCATTCTTCGGGGCTTCTTAAACCATACTTGGGGCATCCAACTTCATGACCTCATAACTCCTCAACTATGAGAAACTACGCGATGTTTCACCTACCATTGGAAAACAAATGACGATGAATATCCATCTATGAGCATGTTAAATTCATTTACATTGTCCTTCATTTCCTTATTCCTCAAACAACTTCATCCTTCCTGACCACACCTATGGGTTTCCTGTAGAGTTCTTCAAAGTGTGTTCCCATGAGGGACATGCTTAGAGCTACACCATAAGGGGACTGTTATCCCCATTTTGTGGGATAACTAAGGAGATGATGTCTTAAGGCCCTCAAGTAGAAGATATGGAGTGCCAAGAGACCACATGACTAGTAGTGTCCAATTTCACATATGCAAACCTGCTATATCACCACAGTTTGGATCCATTGCCAGCGCGTCCACCACACCAACTAGATTTGGAAGAAACATTTGTCTTGATCCATGCAGTATAAGTCAGGTATTGTGGCCGGTAATCACCCTAATATTTGATGCATTATGCATGTTGTATTCAAGATGATTTTTATTATAGAACGCCTTATTGGATATTATTCTTTTGACCTTATTTTGTGTTGGTGAGTGTCATTGATTTCCTATTAAGTGGAAAAATTTTGGGGAAGGGTTGCAACTAGGGGTCCCTTAAGGGGTCATCGTACCACTCCCTACCATACTTATCACTTTCTGCTCATTTCATTCCCATCACATTTCCCTCTTCTATGTCATTTGGCTTTAATGATCCAAGAAGGGTGTGTACCTCATTTCATGGGAAGAAGGGGATGAAGTCCCAAGGGTATAATGAATGGAAAAAGATAAAATCCTAAAATATAAACCTTCTATATGATTTGCTAGATAGGTATTGAGAATGATGAAATGCTTATCTCAAAATAATTGAATACCTGCAAAATATTAAACACATAATAAATATCCCTCTTGAATGAAAGACTCACACTAGTGCATCATGACACTTTGATGGTTACCCCTATGGATCTTTGTGGATATATTCTTTCAAGTGACACTATGTTACTACCCCCCAATAAAATCGATTCACTAATTGGAGTGCACACATGTTTGGATCATTAATTAATTAATAAATGGAAATGGGTTTGGAAAAAGGTTGCATCGAAGGCGAAGCTGCAACACACCCTCTATAAAGGTAACCATAAATGAGATAATACAAGCCCTTGTATGTCATGAAACTATTTTACCTATGAAATTTACCCCCCTATCCACCTCATAATCCACTACATGACCTTAAAGGGGAATCCTTGGGAGAATCAACTACTTGAGGGTTTTGGCCTACCCAATAGGAATTTTATGATGCCCCTCCCATACCTAAACTTGGTCAATAGTATAGGGTCTTTGAGCACTTTTTTAATTTGATGAGGTATTTTTTATGAACATGTTTAGGTGCCTTTCTTATTATATTTGGTATTCACTTTCTATGATATTTTGACTTGATATCCTTGGAGGGCGTACCCATTTGTTTTGCAAGATCTCATTGCTGGACAATTTTGGAAGAGCAAGCCTAGATTGAGCTTCCAAGGGGCTTGAATCCCATAGGTTGGATTCCAAGGGCCCATATGCCGGATTTTGATGACTTTCCTTTGAAATCATTTGATGCAAAGAGAAGTTTTACTTGTGGGAGAATTATATAGTGCATGAGGGGAAGTCATTTGGAGGCCAAACGTTCCATCCCCAACTCCAACAATTTTCTAAATATGCCAAAAAGGTTTCCCTAAAGGGGTGACGTCATCTTATTCTAGGGTTTCTAATGTGAAAAACTATAAATTAAATTTTATTATTTGGTTTAAGGGGTAATATAAGGGTTCTTGACCCCTTATGTTATGTTTTACCGTAACTAAGTGGACAAACTATGTTTTAAACATTTTGTATAAATAGAGATCCCGTGAATCTCATTTGATGCCATAACTCTCCTTTGTGAGAGAGATTCCATGGCTGAAATTTGTTCCCTACTTGAGAACTTTTTGATATATCTCTTGTCACTTTCCCTACTAATGGTTTATATTTGGATATTGGATGGATGATGATGCGTTATATATTGTGGAGGCTTATTTCTTGCTTTATGGTGGATTTTCTTAGTAAAAAAATGGTTTATCTTGTTAATGCCTGGACTAGGTAAGTAATCTCTCCGGTTATTGCTTCTTTTCTTTCTTTCAAGGTTAATTTTTTAATATTTTGGGGAGTGTAAGGGGAAAAAACCCCACTAACACCATAATTTTGTCTTGAAATAACTTGTTTCATAAAAGAATACTCGGATGAGTAAAAGGTTTTACACATCTTTTGGGTGGATTACTTGTAATTTTTGGTGGATGATTTTTCTTATGTAAAAACTTATTTTATACAACCATAAGGATGCAAATATATCTCTTCAATACTTTTATATAACAACCTTACATTGATGCTAATGTATTATGATTTTACACTTGAGTTGTACTGGTGTTTTGCTAACATTTCTCTTGCATCATTTGATAGACTTTTAGAAATTTTTTGGCATACCTAAAAATATTTATTTTACATATATATATATCTATTTACTACTAAAATTAGGGACAACAATTTTAACTTGGTTTTCCACCTATTATATTACATGCACACTTGACTTTTCTTGTGTCTCGGGAAGGTACAATCACTCTTTGTATGATCTAAAAATGAAAAAAGGCTTGTATCTTGAAATATTTTGCAAGTTTTTAATTAAGTGTGCTTAGGAAAAAGGATCAATTTGCAAACACATAATTTAGAGAAACTTTCACATTCAATATTCATATAATAACCATAAAATAACAGTGAACAGTAAATACATAACACAACAAATGATAAAGGATATCACCCCTCTCTTGGGCTACATCTCCTGGTCTAGCTTCCAATGGATCTTTTATATTAATTGTTCAAAGTGCTAAAATCAGTGCTTTACAATGCTCAAAATTCCAAATAGATGGCTCCAATGGCTCCAAAATGTCCAAAAACCCCTAGCTGGGCTTTTTTGGCAACTGGTTTGGCCAAAAATTGATGAAGATAGGCTTCTTGGAAGTTTCCCGTTCAAGCTTTCTGTCTATAGTTTGCCAAAATGCACCTCTGTGTATCTAACCTGGCCTCTGTGCATTTTTCTGTGCCTAAACCCAGCACCCCGCACATACGCACAAAATGCAAGAATCCATAGAACGGTTAGGGAACCTAGCCCCCCAACCCCGGAGGTGTTGGGCGCATGGGGCCATGTGGCCAAATTTCCCGCACATCAAAAGGGGCTCGTTCCATACATGCGTAAAAGTTTGATAAGTGGTGTCTTGACCATTTGAAACTAAACCCGTGCATGTTTTATATTTGGTCATATGTGAACGGTGTACAAAACGATCCAGACCCACTCCTGTATTATACTATATGCGAATTTACATAAAATTTCCACCGTAATGTTGTTAAGAACCAACTCTTGGCGCGTCGGTTGGGTGGCCATTGCCAAGAATTTTCATTCGGTGGGGAGGTTTGAGGTTCAAACCCCACAGACTCCATAACATATTTTACCAACCACAAAAATGGTGCCACATGAAAACCCATGTCTGGTCCACGTGGCACCACCATATTGGTCAATAATCATGCCACGTGTCGAAAGATGATTCGACCACATCAACCCTCGGCTGCCCACTCAACACCTTCCACATCATCATCTTCCATGTCAGTGTATGGCCTTGCCAAATCATCATCTACCATGTTAGCGTACAACCTTGCCACATCATCACCTGTATGGACTGTACGAACTGTACAGTCAACAAATTTTTGCCTATTTGGGAAATCGAACAGAACATGATATATCACTCATCCAATGTCCATTTGAGCCTGTTCAAAGTGAATTGGGTTCATGACAATGATTCCTACACACCCGTTGGATTTGAAGCGATTCTGAGCACTTTGAATTTTGAGCAAAATTTGATCCCTTGGATCACACCTCCCCATTGGGAAGCTTTTGGACCTATAAAAGACTATTTTCAGTCTATCTAAAGATGAGGGTATAGTTCCCTCACCTTTCCAACCTCAATCCACTTGGCCTTGCTTGGATTTGTGTCTTTAAGACCAATTCGAAGATATTCCACATTTCCCTATTTTGAAGTTCTCATCCTCTTGTCAAGGATTGTGTCTTCTGATGTTCGTTAATGCATGCTCCCTCCACAACCCATAGGTCGAAAGGTCCACATTAACACATGATATTTCCTTTACCACTGGCCCAAAGAAATCTAAACAGTTCTTCTATTTCCCTATTGGGAAATCTTCACCCACAACAAACTCTCACGGGATCCCCTCTTTTCTCTTGGGAGATCGGACTTCGCAACTTCATGAATCTAGTGGTCTAGCGTTGGTCTCTCGAATCCCTGAAACCTGAAATAGTCAACACTAACCTTTCCTTTTTCCTTTTGAGATTCTCCCTATCGTGATTTCGGTGATCATGATGTCGAGAAACTTGTCTCCTTGACTCCCGAATCCCGGTTTGTCGAAACTCCGATATACTCGTGAGATTTGACTTTTCAATGCCACTTCACCTCATCAACACTTTAGACTTCACAATATCACAAATCCTGATGCAAAAGCCTCAGGACTTCACCCTACGAAACTCTAAAACCATCAACGGAGTTGACTCCATCTCAAAGGTGTGCCACCTGTCCACTTGTTGACTTCGTTGTGGCCCACACAATCCCCTTAGCTTTCAGGACTTCGCGATTCAGGATATTGCGATGCCCGTTGCAATGTTTACGAAATTTCAACCCACGAAATCCTAACACAAGCATCCACGTGTAAATCCAATGGCCCTTGTGGCTCGGATCTATGGTCCTACTCCTCCTGAGCTTTGAACCCTTCAGGAATACTCGCCATATCTCCCTTGCTCCTCTGTGAGATCTAACGACTCATGGAAATTCACGAATTCTCCTCAGAGAATCCCAACTATCCGTTCTTTCCTCTAAGAATATTTGCACGACTAACCAAGGTGTTTCTCTCCATGGAACTCGTCCTCCTACGGTCCCTCGTCACTATGCCTTCCTTCAAATCCTTCAAAGATTCAAATCCCTCTGAACTTTCACAAGACTCTGCATCTTCTGGAAAACCCTTGCACGCACTCCTTGGGACAAACTTGTAAGAACTTCCTAAGTGTTGAAGTCCTTTGATTCTGTGCACACTTGCAGCAGCAGTACTTCAATGTTTCACTCATATTCGAAACTCTGAGACCTTACTCGACCTGTGCACTCCTTGCATGGCTCCTGTGCCTAATTGCACTTCTATGGAAATGAGAACAAAATCTATCTCTCCTGAGTTTTCAAAGACAAACCTCTGAACCTTTTGTCAACGCACTCCTTGCGGACACTTCAACTACACTCCTTGCAGGAATCTTACTCAGATAGAGAAACAATTGAAACTCATTCCATTACCCTTTCCTCTCAGATTTCAAACATTCAACAAGAAATCATTCATACATAGCATAAAAGAAATTGCATGACAGAAAGAGTAAAACATTCATGAGCATAACATTCAAATATGCATACACAGAGAATATATGAACACCATGAGTCTGAATCATAGTTTTCTTGTATTAATTCAGAACTTTTGTACATGGATTCTACTACATATCTCTCTGCTTCTCTTCTATGCTCTTTCTCCAATAATGTTATAATACACAATGAGGGTGTCTATATCCCATTTCCCTCTTGCGCTCTAAAACTGTCAAATCTACACATTCAATTCTATCTACTTGCATTAACTACTTTAAATGCCTTCTACCTACTAAGGACGAGAGAAAATCGCTCAAGGTTTGTTTACATTATACAAAGGCACTCCTTCTTAATTATCTTATTTAAGATGGCACATCAATTTCAAGGTAATTTCAAAATTTGTGTTGGGCACTTTTCCAGTTGTCCGATGTCTCCACGCTGGCTAGCTTGAGATTCTCCTGCATCGTACTCCCTGGCTTGAAAATTTTCATGGGCTCCTGTCCATGAGCTTGTGCACAGTCTGTCCATGCTTCTGGATCTCTACTTCATTCTCCCAGCTGGCATCTTCAACTGGATGGCCCTTCCACTTGACCAAATACTCAAAATATTATTTCCGCCTGGTCTTCTTGCTGACCCTCTTGTCCAATATGTGCTCCATATGTGGCTTCTCTATAACTTGCATCTACTTTGTCCACTAGATCATTGGCTTCTCAATTCCTATTCCTGTTTCCTCAGCTTTATATGGGTACAAATCTGAGATATTGAATATCGAAGAAATTTTGATCCCAACAGGTAATTCAATCTTGTAAGCATTTGTCCCAAATTTCCTTAAGACCCTACATGGTCCAATTTTCTTCATCTTCATCTTATTATATGTTCCTCTCGGGAACCTTTCCTTCCTTAAATGTGCAAGAATAAAATCACCAACCTCGAACTGAAGTTGTCTCCTATGCTGATCCGCATTGCGCTTATATTCCTGGCTTGAATTTTGTAGTCGCTTCTTCACCTGGCTGTGAAGTTCTTTCATCGACTCTGGGAAATCTTCTGCACTAGTTCTCCTAGTCGCAGTTTGTTCTGAATCCCTCAATTCAGAAATTCTTCTAGCTTGCATACCATAGACAACCTAAAATGGACTCTCCCCTGTGCTCCTGTTAACCGAGTCATTATAAGAAAACTCTACCTGTGATAATATGTTGTCCCACTGGTTGTGGTGTTCTGTCACCAAGCTTCTCAGCAAGTCCCCCAGACTTCTGTTCACCACTTCTATATGTCCATCCATTTGAGGATGATAAGCTGAACTAAAAGACAAGTTATTTCCCATCTTCTTCCATAAGGTCCTCCAAAAGTTCCCTATGAACTTTGTATCTCAATCCAAAACTATACTCCTTAGAAAACCATGAAGTTGAATGACTTCTTTGAAAAATAGATTCGCAATGTGAGTTGCGTCACCGGTCTTCTGACATGGAATGAAGTTTGCCATCTTGGAAAATCTATCCACCACCACAAAGATTGAATTAAAACCTCTTTGTGTTCTTGGCAACCCCAATATGAAATCCATGCCGATTGCATCCCATGGCCTTTCAGGTATGGGAAATGGTTGATAAAACCCCGCATTCTGCTTCCTTCCCTTCAAATGATGGAAAATTCTGCATCTGTCCACAAATCTCTTGACATTTGCTGGCATTCTTGGCCAAAAATATGACTCATCCAACTTTGTGAATGTCTTTTCATGACCAAAGTGTCCTTCCAATCCTCCACTATGTTTCTCCTTCAACAAATTTTCCCTCATGGAGCATTTCAGAATACACAGTTGATTACCTTTAAACAATAATCCTTCTTGGATCATGTATTCTGTCCATTTGCTTATATCCCCGAGAATTGGATTCTCAGTTGCTTCGTATACCTCTTTAAAATCTTGATCATTTGCATACATGTCCATGAGATCATCAAAACCCAATGTTTTGACTCGGAACTCCTGCAATAGAAAACACTTCCTTCTCAAAGCATCAACAACTTTGTTAGCAGTACGAGAAATATGTTTAATCACAAAAGTAAAATTCTGCATGTACTCAACCCATTTGACATGTTTCTGATTCAACTTTTCCTTTTGAGTCACAAATTGCAGTGCATGATTGTCACTGTATAAGACAAACTCCTACGGGATCAAGTAATGTCTCCATTTCTTCAATGCCTGAATAATAGCATAAAACTCTTTATCATACGTGGAGTATTTCACTTTCGCTTCATTTAGCTTTTCACTGAAGTAGGCTATTGGCCTGTCTTCTTGACTCAAGAATGCTCTGATTGCGAATCCACTTGCATCACATTTCACTTGAAATGCCTTTCGGAAATCCGGCAACACCAAAATTGGTTGTTCCATGATCTTCCTCTTCAACAGATTAAAAATCTTCTCAGATTCTTTGGTCTAGTGAAAATATTTGTGTCTTTTCTTCACTGTATCCATCATCACTGTGCTAATTCCACTAAAATTCTCGATGAACTTTCGGTAGAAACTAACCAATCTGTGAAAACTTCTCACCTCAAAGATATTCTTCAGCGATAGCCAATTTTTTATTACTTCCACCTTATCTGGATCCATCCTCAACTCATTTGCTGAAATAACAAACCCCAAGTAAATGAGCTTTGTCTTCATGAATGAGGACTTCTTCATGCTTATCAACATCTTCTCCTGCTATAATTTCTGCATCACTGTAGCCAAATGCTTCAGATGCTCAACCACTATTTTACTGTAAACCAGTATGTCATCCAAATATACGATAACAAATTTTTCGATGAACTCCTTCAGGAATTCGTTCATCAACCTCATGAAGGTAGTTGGCGCATTTGTTAAGCCAAATGGAATAACAAGCCATTCATACAACCCTTCGTTTGTTTTGAATGTTGTCTTCCATTCATCACCTTCTCTCATGTGCATTTGGTGATAACCGCTTTTCAAATCAATCTTTGAAAAATACTTTGCTCCACTCAAGCAATTTATTAGATCATCCATCCTTGGCAATGGAAATATGTACCTGATGGTTATCTTATTAATCGCCCTCAAGTCAGTACACATCCTCCATCCTCCATCTTTCTTCAGACTGAGTACTGTTGGAACAACACATGGACTCAAGCTTTCTCCGACTAAACCGTTGTCCAACAAATCCTAGACTTTCCTTTTGACCTCTTCATTCTCTTGGGGCGTTAATCTGTACACAGCTTTGTTTGGTAAACTGGCTCCTGGTATGAGATCAATATGATGACTCACACTTCTGATCGGTGGCAATGAATGAGGTAATTCGTCCACTACTATATCAGCAAACTCTTCCAACATTTCCTAAATTTCTTCTGGTAAATCATCCACCCTCGTGTTGGTCAAAACAATCTCTGGTTTCCTGACCACAATGAACTATGGATCCTCCTTCTTCTTAACCTCTGTAAAAAATTCCTTCCCACTCATGAGAAGTACTATGTTGCTTACTTTTGTTTTCACCTCCTTATCCTTGATTGGAAGCAACATGTGAGTCCTCCCATTCTTCTCCAGGGTATATGTGTTCATTCTCCCATCATGAATCACATTCCTGTCATATTGCCATGGTCTACCCAGCAATAGATGACAAACATCCATAGGAATAACATCACATAATATCTTATCATTATATCCTCCTATCTTAAATTCAAGTAAACATTGTTTAGTGACAGTTACCTAATGTCCTTTTTGTATCCATGAAATTATGTATGGGCTTGGATGATCAATCATCTCCAGCTCTAAATTTTCTACCATCTCCATAGAAACGAGATTATCCATGCTACCACTATCTACAATGACCTTGCATACCCTTTCCTTGGTCTTGCAAGTAGTCTGGAAAAGTCTGGTCCTTTGGATTGAACTCTCCACCTCCTTCTCTAGTGTCAAAAGAGCTTTTCGCATCATCATCGATCTTCCACCTTCAGCATCTTCTGCCTCAACATCCCACCTCTGTGCTTCGGCGATGTGAGCTTCTCCACTTTCCTTCTTTTTATTTGGACACTTGTAAGACTTGTTCCCATTCTTTCCACATGTGAAGCATGTTATTACTCCACCTCTTCCTCTTCCTCTACCTCTAGTACGAGGAAAAGTATTATTATCAGCATAATCTCCTCTCTCTTCAGTATGTTTCCCTCTCTGTGAAGTTTTACCTCTCTCAGTTCAAGTCTGAGGCTTCTTCCAGTCCTCCTTAGGCTTCTGATATTTATCCTCGGCAACTGGTTTGCCTCTAGGTTGACTTCTACCTTGGCCTCTCTGACCCTTCTTTTGGCTCAACTTCTCTTCCACTTTCAGAGCCATCTGATAAGCATCTTCCACCATTCATATGGTAACCATGCTCATCTCATCCTGGATATCATATCTCAGGCCATTCATGTATCTGGAAACTTTTTCATCATCGCTCTCCTGATGACCTGCCCTAATGTTCAGCTTGTAGAATTCATCAATGTATTCTTTCACTGTCATCAACTTCTACCTCAGGTTTTGCATCCTCCTGAACAAAGTAATATGATAATCTCTAGGGAAGAATTTCACCTCCATATTCACGATCCTTTTGTCCCAGCTTTTGATCTTCTGCTTGCCTTTGCAGCGTCTGTCAGCTTGTAGTTCATCCCACCACAATGTTGCATGTCCTTTTAATCTTGTGACAACATGCTTGACCTTCTTGTCCTCTTCGAAGTCTTCATAGTCAAAGTAGGTGTCTAGAGCTCTAATCCAGTCTAGAATCTCTTATGCATCCAAGTTTCCTTCATAAACTAGAATGTCCATTTTCGCTCTTGCACCCATTCTTCCAATAGCTCTGATCAAGCGTTCATTTGCTACATCTTCGGCTACAACTTCTTCTTCATGTTCAGCCTCAACTTCGCTTTCGGAATCACTAAGATTCCCAACACTGACTGTGCGCCTTTGTGTTGTCTCCATGTCTTCGAGTTTGGCTTGTAGATCACGCATCTCTCTCTCCATAGTTGGATCTATCATCTACCTGCCCCTTCTTCTTGGCATTTCCCTCTCCTCTAGTGGATTGGGTGTTTTCCTGTCCCTTCTCCTTGGCGGCATGGTGAATTATTCTTTCTCTCTACTATAGAAAGCAAAGAACCTTTCTGTGCTTTGATACCAAACTTGATGTCCATCAACGTATGCTCCCTCCACAACCCGCAAGTCAAAAGGTCTACGTTAACACAGGATCTTTCCTTTACCACTGGCCCGAATAACTCTAAATAGTTCTTCTATTTCCCTATCGGGAAATCTGCAGCCACAACAAACTCTCATGGGATCCCCTCTTTGCTCTTGGGAGATCAGACTTTGCAACTTCGCGAATCCAGTGGTCTAGCGTTGGTCTCTCGAATCCCCGAAACTTGAAACAGTCAACGCTGACCTTTCCTTTTTCCTTTCGGGATTCTCCCTATCACGATTTTAGAGATCTCGATGTCAAGAAACTTGTCTCCTCAACTCCCGAATCCCGATTTGTTGAAACTCCGATATACTCGCGAGCTTTAACTTTTCAACACCAATTCACCTCATCGACACTTCAGACTTTGCAATATCGCGAATCCCGATGAAAAATCCTCGGGACTTCACCCCGTGAAACTCCAAAACCATCAATGGAGTTGAATCCGTGTCAAAGGTGTGCCACCTGTCCACTTGCTGACTCCGCTGTGGCCCACACAATCCCCTTATCTTTCAGGACTTCGCGATTTGTGATATTTTGATTCCCGTTGCAATGTTTACGTAATTTCAACCCACAAAATCCCGACACAAGCATCCACGTGTAAATCCAACGGCCCTTGTGGCTCGGATCTACGGTCCTACTCCTCCTAAGCTTTGAACCCTTTGAGAATACTTGTTGTATCTCCCCTACTCCTCTGTGAGATCAAACAACTCACAAAAATTTTAGAATTCTCCTCAGAGAATCTCGATTGTCCGTTCTTTCCTCTAAGAATCTCTGCACAACTAACCAAGGTGTTTCTCTCCACAGAACTCATCCTCCTGCGGTCCCTCGTCACTATGCCTTCCTTCAACTCCTTCGAAGATTTAAATCCCTCTGAACTTTCTCATGACTCTGCGTCTTCTGGAAAACCCTTGCACGCACTCCTTGCGGCAGACTTGTAAGCACTTCCTAGTGTTGAAGTCCTTTGACTCTATGCACACTTGCAACAACAGTCCTTCAATGCTTCACTCGAATTCGAAACTCTGAGACTTTACTCGACCTGCACACTCCTTGCACAACTCCTGTGCCTAACTGCACTTCTATGGAAATGAGAACAAAATCTATCTCTCCTGAGTTTTCAGAGACAAACCTCTGAACCTTTTGTCAATGCACTCCTTGCGGACACTTCAACTTCACTCCTTGCAGGAATCTTGCTCAGATAGAGAAACAATTGAAATTCATTCCATTACCCTTTCCTCTCATATTTCAAACATTCAAAAAGAAACCATTCATACATAGCATAAAAGCAATTGCATGATAGAAAGAGTAAAACATTCATGAGCATAACATTCAAAGATGCATACACAGAGAATATATGAACACCATGAGTCTGAATCATAGTTTTCTTGTATTAATTCAGAACTTTTGTACATGGAGTCTGCTACATATCTCTCTTCTTCTCTTCCATGTTCTTTCTCCAATAATGTTACAATACATAATGAGGGTTTCTATATCCCGTTTCCCTCTTGCACTCTAAAACTGTCAAATCTACACATTCAATTCTATCTACTTGCATTAACTACTTTAAATGCCTTCTACCTACTAAGGACGAGAGAAAATCGCTCAAGGTTCGTTTACATTATACAAAGGCGCTCCTTCTTAATTATCTTATTTAATATGGCGCATCAATTTCAAGGTACTTTCAAAATTTATGCTGGGCGCTTTTCCAGCTGTCCGATGTCTTCGCGCTGGCTAGATTGGGATGCTCCTGCATCTTCTTCATGTAGTTTTGTAAGATATTCTAGTGATAAATCATCTATAGAAGGAATCTGAACATGCTTTCTTTGATCATCAATCAAAGGAGGTTCATACAATTTCAAATTCTCAACATTGACAACTGCATACATTTTCATATAAGGAGGCAAATCCAAATGGAAGGCATTGTTACCAATCTTTTCTAGAACCTTGAAAGGACCATATCTAATTGGTTTTAGTTTTTTAAGTTCTCCTTTAAGTCTCTCCTTTCTAATGTAAAGCCAAAATTCATCTCCAACTTGGAAACTGTGATCAACACAATGCTTTTCATGTCTTGTCTTATACTTGGCTTGACTCTTTTCCAACTATTCTTGTACCATTTGATGTATCAACTAAATTTGTTCAATGAAATTTTTTGCCCTATCAATGTCATATTGACCATAAATAGCAATATCTTTCCCAAAGATAAAATCTAAAGGAGACTTGGGCAAATAGCCAAAACATGCTTCAAATGACAATGTTTGAGTTGAAGAGTGCTTAGCCCGGTTGTAAGCATGTTGAATGTAGTGTAAATTCTCATCCCAAAGTTTAGGATCCTTGCTGCAATAACCATGAAGAAGATGCACCATTGTTCTATTAACCACTTATGTTTGACCATCAGTTTGTGGATGAAAAGTTGCGCTCTTTTTTCAGTTTGGTGTGCATGAGTGCCCATAAACTTGACCAAATGTTTCTAATAAATCGAGAATCTCGATCAGAAATAATGGATTTAAGCAACCCAAAATGTACCCAAACATGTTGAAAGAACATTTGTGTCATTGTCTCAGCTGTAACCTGCTTCTTACATGGCATAAAAATACACATTTTTCTGAAACGATCAACCACAACATAAAGATAATCATGATTTTTTTTAGACATAGGTAGACCTCCTACAAAGTCCATGGAAATGATTTCCCAAGGACGAGAAGGAACCGGAAGTGGAGTATACAAACCCAACTTTCTATTGGTATGCTTGATTGTACCACATAACGAACATCCTCTAACATATCTTGAAACACTTTCATTCATTTTAGGCCAGTAGCAATACCTTTGCAAATTAGCCATTGTCTTGCCTACACCAAAGTGACCAACAATAAGAGAAGAATGAGCTTGTCTTATAATGTTGATTCTTTCACCCTGTGGAATACATAGCTTGCCAAGATGATACAAAAAATTATCATGCACATGGTAATCCAATTCCTCAACATGGTTAGAATGACACAAAGTTACATATACTTCTTTAAAATCAGCATCTAAAGCATATTGTTCAACATAGCTCTCATGCATGATAGGATTATGCTTAAGAATCACTGAAGCACTAATAATAGGCCTTGAAAGCATATCAGCAACTTTGTTATAAATTCCCTTCTTATACCTTATGACCAAGTGGAATTGTTGTAGAAAACCCATCCATCTGAAGTGCCTTGCTTGTTGTAGCTTTGTTTGTGATTG
>ML797476.1:235945-267508 GCA_009831015.1 Picea engelmannii
ACCAATGCATACAACTCCTTATCATAAGTAGGATAGTTCGTCACAACACCATTAAAAGTTTCAGAATGAAAACAAATGGGCTTACCATGTTGTAAAAAGACTACTCCCATTGCATAATTGCTTGCATCAGTTTGGATTTCAGAAGGTTGTCTCAAATTCGGAAGTGCAAGAACTGGGTCTGAACTAATTTTCTCCTTCAAAGTATCAAAAGACTTTTGTTGCTTGCCTCCCCATTGGAAAACTTGCTTGACACTTGTCACTGCATGTAATGGATCTACAATTGAAGAAAAGTTAGCCATAAACTTTCTCCAATATTGGTCTGCTCCCAAAAAACTTCTTACCTATGTCACATTGTTGGGCTTGGGCCACTCCAATATGACTTTGACCTTGGAGGGATCAATTTTCAGTTCTCCTCCACCAACAATATGCCCCAAGTAAATAAGTGAGGTTTTTCCAGACTCACATTTAGACAGCTTCAAAAACAACTTTTCTTTTCTCAAGACATCTCAAACTTTCTTTACATGCATAACATACTCTTCATGAGATTTGCTAAAAATCAAAATGTCATCCAAGTAGAAAATAACACAATCATCAAGAAAAGGCCTTAAGACATCATTCATAACTCTAATGAAAGTAGCAGGAGCATTGCAAAGTCCAAAAGGCATTACCATCCACTCAAACAAACCTTGCCTTGTTTTGAAAGCTGTCTTCCATGTGTCTCCTTTGGCAATCCTAATATGATGATATCTTCTTCTCAAATCCAACTTAGTAAAATAATTAGGATCTTTCAATTGATCAAGCAAATCATCAATTCTAGGAAGAGGATAACGATTCTTTATTGTAATCTTGTTCAAGGCCCTGAAATCTACACACATGTGCCATGTACCATCTTTCTTTGGCACTAAAACAATTGGAGATCCACATGGTGATGTGCTTGGCATGATGACCCCTTTGTCAAGAAACTCTTGGATTATTTTTTTTAATTTCATCATTCTCCATGACTGACATCCTGTACATACCAATGTTTGGAAGAGGACAATCTTTCTGCAATTGTATTTCATGTTGGATACCCCTTCTTGGAGGTAATCCCTTTGGTTCCTGAAACATCTCATCATATTGGTTAACAACCTGATATAAATCAGATTTCAAATTTGCATCACAACCTTCAAAAACTTCTTTTTCAACATTATCTTTGGGTTTAATCATCAAGAGGAAAAAATTCTTACTAGCATTGATTAATCTCTTCATTTGTCCCGCATTTACAAGTGACAAATTCATCTTCTTTGTATGTGCTCTAACAATGTACTCAACTCCATTTTTAAACAAATGATACTTGTTCTCATGACGATGAAAGATGGATCTCCTATCATATAAGTATGGGCTTCCCAACACAATACCACAGCTATCCAAAGGAATAACATCAAGCTCTACCTCATCTATAAAATTTGCAGTGATGGAAAATCTAAGTTTACACCTTCTTGTCACCTACAATTTAGCATTGTCACATATCCAACCGAGAGGGTATGGTTTAGGATGTAGAATAGTTTCCAAGTTTAATTTCTTGACAGTGTCTTTAGATATGAGGTTTTCTTGAGATCCAGTATCAAAAAGAGTATCTATCTTGGTATGATTTGAAACAAACCTTATGTGAAAAATCTATATTCTTTCTTTTTCTTGTTGAGTTTCATTGAGATTACTACTACTTGAAGAACTAGTACTTGCAATAGAACCCTTACCTTGATAACCCATGGCTGTAATTTTTGTTTCATCACCCGAATCAGAGCCTAAATCATATTGTATGGTTGCAACAGTCTTTGCCTTCACTTTGTTGCCGAACTTTTTGGGTATTTTTTCAAGATGAAGTTTCCAACAATGGTCTTCATCATGGCCATCCTTTGAATACTGTTTGCATGTAAATTTTTCTCCCTATTTTTTAACAGAAGCAATCTTTTTTTCATTTCCCTTGAACTTCCTCTTTCCCTTGTCTCGATGACTGAAAGGCTTCTTGCTTCCCTCATGAGTTTCATTCATCCCTCTTTCTTCCAAATGAGTTGCCTGAACACAAACTTCATCTAGATTTGAAGGGTTAAACATGAGTATTGTATGTCTCAAGTAACTATGTAAAGCTTCAATGTATTTGAGTAAAGTTTCTTGAGAAGACAAATATACTCCCAAAACCAAAGCTCTTCTCCTAAATTCTTGGGTAAAGCTTTGCACATTTTGCCCTTTAGATTGTCTAAAATTTTGCCAATCCATAATAGCTTTCTGCATATATGCTAATGGATAAAATTGCTTTTTAATTGCAACAATGAAATCATTCCAAGAGGATAAAATTTTACCGTGTTTCTTCATGTCCTCTTGAGTTTTGGATTCCCACCAAATGAGTGCTGCACTATCCAATCTTAAAGAAGTAGGATGAATCTTAGTTTCATCATCTTGAATTCTTTGTATCCTACAATACACCTCAATCTGACGAATCCAGTTATCTAATTTCTCAGCATTTACATCTCCATTGTACATTGGCAATTCAAATTTAATATCAAGCTTTAACAAAGGAATCTGTGGAGGAATTTTACCATGTCCCTTTGGAGAATTCGGAGGTGTTTGTGAAATGGTAGAAGAAGTGGAAGATGGAGGTGAGGGAGGTGGAGTATCACCATTCCCTCCATTTCCTTTTGGAGTTTTATCAACACTGTCTCCCTTGTCCTTTGAAGGGTTGGAGCTTTCACATTGCAACCTTGCATTCCTTTCTTCCATAAAGACTTTCATCATTTCTCTCATATACATGAAATCCTTTCTGAGATCTTCATCTTCTGAACAAAAATTTTCATGACTCTCTTCATGAGCCATACTTGGTGAATTCCTCCTTGAAGCTTGAGGTGATAATATAGTCTTTCTTCTTGAAAGTTGAGAACTTGGCTCTAAAAGTTGTCCTTCTCCTCTTGTGATCTTCAACCTTGTTAGCATCAGAAAAAAAATAATCAAGCCTTCAAAAACCTATGATCTGATACCAACTTGATCTAAAAATGAAAAAAGGCTTGTATCTTGAAATATTTTTCAAGTTTTTAATTAAGTGTTATTAGGCAAAAGGATCAATTTGCAAACACATAATTTAGAGAAACTTTCACATTCAAGATGCATATAATAACTAGAAAATAAAAGTGAATAGTAAACACATAACACAACAAATGATAAAGGAGTTCACCCCTCTCCTGGGCTACATCTCCTGGTCCATCTTCCAATGGATCTTTTATATTATTTTATCAAAGTTATAAAATAAGTGAATTACAATGCTAAAAATGCCAAATAGATGGCTCCATTGGCTCCAGAACATCCAAAAACCCCTAGCTGGGCTTTTTCGGCACCTAGTTTGGCCAAAAATTGAAGAAGATAGGCTTCCTGGAAGTTTCCCCTTCAAGCTTTCTATCTCTGGTTCACCAAAATGCACCTCTCTGTGTCTAACTTGGCCTCTGTGTGTTTTTTTGTGCCTAAACCTAGCACCCCGCACATACCCGCAAAATGCGTGAATCTGTAGAACAATTAGGGAACCTAGCCCCCTAACCCCGACGGTGTTGGGCACATGGGGCCATGTGGCCACATTTCACATGCGTCAAAAGGGGCTTGTTCCATGCATGCGTAAAAGTGTGACAAGTGGCAGCTTGACCATTTGAAACTAAACCCGTGTTCATTTTATATGTCTTCATATGTGAACAGTGTACAAAACGAGGGCTGGGGCTAAGCCCCAACCCGAACCCATGCCCGTATTATACTATATGTGAATTCAAATAAAATTTCCACCGTAATGTTGTTAAGAACCAACGCTTGGCATGCCGGTTGGGTGGCCATTGCCAAGACTTTGCATTCTGTGGGAAGGTCCAGGGTTTGAACCCCATGGACTCCATAACATATTTTACCAACCACAAAAATGGTGCCACATGGCAGCCCACATCTAGGCCACGTGGCACCACCATATTGGTCGATAATCATGCCACGTGTCGAAAGATGATTCGAGCACGTTGACCCTCGGCTGCCCACTCAGCACCTGCCACATCATCATCTACCACATCAGTGTATGGCCTTGCCACATCATCATCTACCATGTCAGTGTACGTCCCTTCCACATCATCACCTGTACGGACTGTACAGATTGTACAGTTAGCAAATTTTTTCCTGTTTGGAAAATGGAACAGAATGTGATATCTCACTCATCTGATATCCATTTGACCCCGTTCAAAGTGCGTTGGGTTCATGACGATGAGGCCTATGCACCTGTTTGATTTGGAGCGATTCTGAGAACTTTGAATTTTGAGCAAAATTTGATCCCCTAGATCATTGTAGGTACTCATACTTCCTGGAAACCATTGGACACCACTGCGACATGTCATAAAAACTATATTCAACATAGAAACGTGACCTATAGGCACATCCATCTCATCATCTCACTTTTTATCTCATTTACCTCTAGGGTCACTGGGATTCCCCCCTTGAGGTGATCATTTCACCTCTACAGTGATGAGGATACCTATCTAAGGTGACAATGGGTAGGTCTTCTCTTAGTTGTCAGCATTTTGTGGTTTGGGTCGATATTTTCCAAACCTACAACTTGTGCGATAACATTTTGGCACCATTACAGGGGAGGATTTTGAATCGTCTTCCGAACCCTAATGAGAATTTGGAAATATTCTCTCCAAAATCCTTTACCCCTAGCTTTCCTAACGACTCCATTGAATAATGTTTAATTTTCCACCCTTAATGAGCTATTCTTCAAGCTCATCTGGTGACTCCACCTTCCCAGGAACCTACCTTTCCCTGATTTCCCTTTCCCTCTTTTGAACCATGAAGTTATATGATGAAAACGTGTTGAAAATATGGAACGACGTCCCAAAGTTTGATCATAACTCATGTTTGGCCATTACACATGTTTTCAAGTTTACTGAGTACATTTATTGGTATAAGATAACCCAGGATGATGAATTAACATAGTTTTTCTTGGAATCCCTGGTAAGAAACAAAGAAATTTTATCAAGAATGCTTATATCTCAAAGGATTTAACTATCCTCATTGAATAATTCTTCACACATTGTGGACAAGAATATTAGCAATTTGAAGAAATGGTTCAAGACCTTGAGGATGCCTTTTAGGAAAGGATATTTCCTTTGGATCTGATTAAGTATTTGAGGGAAATTTCCTTTGAATAACATCTCTACAAAGAGGAATATCTTGATGAATTTTCTCATGCTGAAGATCCAGGAAAGACTTTTGATGAAGATAAAAGTGGTCGCACCTACCCTTCCACTTGACGAAGACATTAAAGCTTGTGTTCCTCCTTCACATCAAGAAGAGAGCATGATGAGTTGTGAACCTTTCAAATATATTGATGATACTCTATTCCGTTAATTCAGAAGTGAATAATTATTGGAGGTAACCTTGGATATGATATATGCTCTTGAAGAAAAGAAAACAAATCACTATTCACTAACGATCAAACCTCTTATGATGAAGAGGCAATGGAGGGGCATGTCCATAAAAATAAAGAATAATTCTGACAAATCACACGTTGAGACATCATCATCTTTTCTCCTACTTGATGAAGGTGAAGTTTTCCAGCCTTTCTTTCCTCCTGTTCATGAATTTGAAGAAGCAATTAGTATTAATGATAAAAACATTGAAAATCCAATTGAAGCCTCCCTAGCCTCTATCCTTCCTGAAAGTGAAGACAAAGAGATTGTTATTTTCAGTCATATTGATGGTTTTATGAAAGGACCCTAGGATTTGATTGAATATCATATACAAATGTTCATACAAACTGGGAGAGGTATATGTGATGCTGGTTATGTCATTTTTTATGGAGACCCAATCTATGACATTGAGGGTAGCTCTTACGTAGAAAGGATTGAGGTGTCAACTTTAGAGGACTGGTCTTCATGCATGTATGATTTAGATTTTTGGCATCATGATGATGATATGATTACATATTTGTTCCATCCATTCAAGGATTACGAGGCGTAGAATTTTAAATATGATTTTTGGTCATACCTTGGGGGTTGTTATGTAGATTTTTTATGTGAGGATTTCCAACCATCGTGCTCAGAATTTGATAGACACCAAGTTGTGGCCAACCAAGGGAACTTTGAGGTCCACACTACCAAATGAAATTAATTTCATATTTAGACTTTTGGTGGGGATTTGCAGATAAAGAAGAAATGTGTTCTAAGTATGGAAGAAGAATTTTTATCTAGACCCAAGGTGATCCCTTACCTCTTATCTTTTCTCCGACAGGCCATATATTTTTATTTCGATCTCTCATCTCCTCTCAGTATTCAACAAGAAATGTATTTCTATGCACAAATGAATATGATTCATCACCTACATATGGTGTGCCTCTTCAGATATGGATTGATTGAGCTTGTGACTATCCTTTGAGGAAGGATTACATGGATGATCATAATTGTAGATATTATTTCTAACAAGATTTTCCCCCTCCCACCCATCTCTCTTCATTTTATTTCATGATTGATTACATATCTATTTATGCTCATGATCATTGCGTGATTGCATTATCTTTGTTGTTTTACATAATTAAGCACAAGGGGATATACTTTGACGAGATTATCAACTGGTTGCACTGGTTGTATGACTTCACCTAACATCACTATCGTTTGATCTATAGGGCTCCAAGCCCTAGGTAAGTAGGTAGGTCATCTTTATTTCCTTGCATTTCAATATCGATTTCTCATGTTATTTTATATGCATTTCATATTTCATTTTTATCTACTTGCATATTGATTTCATGCTTAGTTTAGAAATTTTTGAAAAAATACTAAGATTTTCTTTTCTAGGTCAGTTTCATTTTTGGTTTTGATGTATATGGATGAAGGGTAATAGAACCACCCTATATTTTACAGTTTTGTTTCATTGTAGGAACATGTCCACCAGAATATGTTATGGTTCTCATGCACTCTACAATGAGCACATGTCCCCATGTAGGGGCCAGATGTTATCCCCATTTTGTGGGATAACTAAGGAGATGATGTCAAAAGGCCATTAGGTTGCATATATGGAGTGTTGAGAGACCACATGACCATAAGTGTCAACTTGCACATATGGAAAATCACTCTATCACCATAGTTTGGATCCATCGTCAACAAATTCATCACTCCAGCTAGCTTATGGAAGGAACATGAGTCTTTCTCCATGTGGTATATGTTAAGTATTGTGGCAAGTAATCACCATAATATTTGAGGCATTTAATAAGGTTGTATTGCAGATTTGTTTTATTATATAATGCATGCTTGGATATTACGATTTTGATCTTGTTTCACCTTGGTGAGTATCATTGATTTCCTAGTAAGTGGCCAACTTTTGGGAAGGGGTGCAAGTAGGGGTCCCTTAAGGGGTCATTGTACCATTCCCTACCATACTTATCACTTCCCTCTCATTGAATTCTCATCACATTTCCCTCTTCTAGGCCCTTTGAATTTAGTGACCCAGGAAGGGCATGCACCTCATTTCATGGGAAGAAGGGGCTCAAGGCCCAGGGGTATAATGGCTGGAAAACCATAAAATACTAAAATATAATAATTCTAGATGCTCACCTAGACATGTATTGAAAACAATAAACTTCTCCTCTCTAAATAATTGAGGGCCTACAAAAGATCAAAGACATAATAAATTTCTCTCTGGAATGAAAGGCTAAAACTAGTGCATCGTAACGCTTTGATGGTTACCCCTATGGCACTCTATGGACCTCTTATTTCAAGTGACAGTGTGTTACTTGACCCCAATCCACATGATTCACTATTGGGAGTGAACACATGCTTGGATCAGTAATTAATTAATAAATGGAAATAAATGGGCTTGGAAAAAGGTTGCATTGAAGACAAAGGTGCAACACACCCTCTACAAAGCCACCCATAAATGAAATAATACGAGCCCTTGTATGTCATGAAACTCATTGAGATATGAATTCTAAACCCCTATCCACCTCATCATCCACTATATTACCTTGAATGGGAATCCTTGGGATCATTCCCTACTTGATGGTTTTGGCCTACCCAATAGGAATTTTATGACACCCCTCACATACATAAACTTGGTCAATTGTATAGGGTCTTTGAGAATTGTTTTAATTTGATGGGGTAGTTTTGATGCACATGTTTAAGTGCCTTGTTTCTTATATGTTTTTTTCACTTACCATTATATTTTGACTTGAGATCCTTGGAGAGCATACCCATTTATTTTTTAGGATCTTGTTGGTGGAGATTTTTGGAGGAACACGCCTAGCTTGGGATTTCATGGCGATTGAAACCCACTTGTTGGGTGAAAAGGGCCCACATGATGGATCATGATGAATTTCCTTTATATGCCTATAATATACCTTGAAGGAACTTTCCTATCCCTCACATTCCAAAATAATTTCCTAGGATGGGAAAAACGCCACTCTTTGGGGCTTGACGTCACCTAGTGCTAGGGTTGGTGGTGATGGAGTTATTTTTCATTGATATTTGGCATAATTTTATGGAGAGATCATGTTGAATTGTGGGAAAATTCTATAGCGCATGAGGAGAAGGCTTTTATATGTGAAACATTCCATCCCCAACTCCAACGATTTTCTAAATATGTCAAAGTGTTTCCCTAAAGGGGTGATTCCATCTTGTTTTAGGGTTTCTAATGTGAAAAACTGTAAATTCATTTTTTTTTTTTTGGTTTAAGGGGTAATATAAGTGTTTTTGACCCCATATCTTATGTTTTACCCTAACTAAGTGGAAAAACTATTTTTTAAACATTTTGTATAAATTGAGATCATGTAAATATCATTTGATATCATGAATCTCCTTTGTGAGAGAGATTCATTGGCTGAAATTTGCGCCCTACTTGGGATATTTTACATATATCTCTTGTCACTTTCTCTTCTAATTATTTATATTTGGATATTGGATGGATGATGATGCATTACATCTTGTGGAGGCTTATTTCTTGCTTTCTGGTGGATTTTATTGGTCAAAAAAAGGTTTGTCTTGTTAATGCTTGGACTAGATAAGGAATCTCTCTTGTTGTTTCTTATTTTATTGGTTGCAAGGTTAATTTTATAATATTTTTTGGAGTGTAACAGAATACAAACCCACTAATACCATCATTGTTTCTTGAAATAACTTGTTGCATAAAGGAATACTAGGAAGAGTAAAAGGGTTTAGACCCTCCTACAATTTTTCCTAGCTAGTTTAGCTTTCCTTGGGGAGTAAATGGGATTACACCCCAAAGGAAGTAGCTCAACTAGATATTTAAATTTTATGACTCCAAAACCCAATAGATAAAGGAACTAATATCCTTGCATTGGAGAAACAAAATCATTGCATTGGGGTACGTGAAATGACGAGTTACTGAAATTGTCTAAGTCAGAATATGTTCTATGTGCTTAAAGCTCACTAAGGCCTCTAAAGAATTTTGTTTTGTCAAGGAATTATTTCTGTTGTAATAAAAAATATATACAACCACTATGGTTGCAGGAAACCCTAAACAAATCTATGAATAACTCAGAGTTCAACCGTCAACTATTGTTAATAATTTACCACTATAATCTACTAGTCTTAACGCATCTTTTGAATGGATAATAATAGAGATAGAATAGGAAAATGTCTTGTAAATGTGTCTGGTGATATTGACGATGCAGGGAATGCACTGGTAAATCATTTAGGTAATGTTGTACAATGTTCTTAATATCATGAAAATCATAAGACATAGCACGCTAAAAAGTTGCACCAACATTCTTCAGACCAAAAGCTAGTTTTCGATATGCGAAGGTTCCCCAAGGACAGATAAAAAAAGTCTTACATTGATTTGCAGGTAAAATATTGATTTGATTATAGCCAGAGAAACCATCCATTAAATAAAATATTTCATTCCCCACACAGTCGTCAACGATCTGGTCAACAAAAGGGGTCGGATAATTGTCCTTGGGACAAGCCTTGTTGATATCCCTATAATATAAACAAACACATATTGTTCCTTGTTTCTTTGTAACCAAAACCATATTAGATACCAAAACGGTCAAATCCACGGGATAAACAAAACCATCTTTAAGAAGCTTTTCAATTTCTATTTTAATAGCAACAACTTTGCATGGATGTACTGGGAGAAGTATCTGTCAAATGGTTTTAGTGTCCAAGTAAGTAGTAATCTCATGTACAACAATATCTAGATCAATGCCTGACATATCTGCGTAAATCCAGGAAAAAGCATCAAAGAATTATTGGAAAAGAGATTTATAAATCTGGACCTCATCGATAGAACATGAGGCACCGATGTGAACATTTTCCATGACTCCAAGTTTAATTGAAATATCTAAAATTATGGTGGGTGAAATGTTATCCAAGTTCCCTTGATACAAAACATCGTGTATTGGTTTAGGAACACGGGGAAAAGTAACAACAGTAGACGGATCTGAAATTCGTTTATAACTCTCTATAGTCTCGGGTTCCAGGAAGATAATAGAACGATGATTCCCATCGTCCCATAGGGTATCTTCCATAGACATGGCTTTCATAATCATTTCATCGATGTGAAAGACTACGTGAAATGGATCTGGAGACGTATCTAAGAGATAATGAGGAGATGGATTTGTCTATTGAATAACTTGATAAGTCAATTCTATCATACTTAAAGGCATGTTTTTGTTGTAACAAAGACAATCGTCAGGGAAGACTAATGGATTTCACCAACAGTGGTTGATATCATGTTAATTGAGGTAAAAAAAGGAGTAGGAATATCGGGTGGTGGAATGGGGAATGTACCCATTAACGATAAATATTTTTAGAGACCCACACTGATATTCTCATAACCGAGAGGTGTTTTCGCAATAAAAGGTATGTTACTAGTATGAGAATAGAAATTAAAAAAGGAAATTTGATCGATAGTAATAAATTTTCCATGGTGCGGAAAATGTATCACATGGAAATGAGTAGAAACAACTACAGGCATGGAATCAATTCAACTAAGGGCAAGTAGAATATTGTAATCGAGAGGTGCATCAAATAACTCAACCTCAACATTAACCTCTTCACCTTCTAAAATAATAGATAACAAAGGTAGAACACCGTAAGGTTTAAATCCTGTATCATTAAATGATTTATGAGTAATTCTAGCCCCCTCGGAGAGAACCTTCGAAGGTGTAGGAACATAACTACTAGAAACATTATACCCAGGAGGAACAAAAATACTAGCCCCTCTAGATGGATTATGGGTAGGATTAGCAATAGAAGTATTTAGAGAATGATACCTAGGTGGAAGTGATGGATTTGGTCTAAGAGGAAGTGGTGCTCCAATAGGATCTTGAGTGACTAGTGCACTTCCGATAGAAATAGGCGTATATTGTGGGATCATGGTAGAGATAGCGAGCTAGAGAGGAAGGATTGTATGAGAACCAACCAATAATTGGTCTGAGACTGTGACAACATTACTGGTTGTGCCAGTAAATTGATCTAAGGTTACTATGTAGGAAGTAGAAGTCACAGGTGTATGTGATGCCATAGGTTGATTTGAGGTCCTCTTGCATAGATGACTCATTCCTAGTTTTTCAAAAATATATTATCTCGAAGAAGTTCTCCAAAGAGAATGAATAGGACCATAAGAGCTAGGATCAAAATTTCCAGAAGTATGAACCAGATTTCTAAATGACTCACTCTAAAAGAGAGGATATTCTACACTAGAATATGCATGAGGCCCAATAGGTTTTATGGTATAATCTTCAATAACAATGTCTTTTGATGATTTTATTCTGAGAAAAAGTGGATCTCGTACCACACTCAATAAAAAATTTACGGGAAGTATGGATTCCTCCAATGGAATAGAACTTCCAATCTTAGAGGTTGTGTTTTTATTGACTTCTCCTTCAGGAGAACCCTCTGGTGAGTTAGGAAGAAAAGGAGGATAGTCTTCTAGATCTTCTAGAGGTAACGCTTGCATCCTACGTGAACGACAAGGGTCGATATTGGTCGCACCAAAAAAAGAATGAAAGAAAGTTATATCCAACCAGAGAAACAAACAACACTCAGTGATAAAATATAGATATCATACACACAAGAAAACCTTCTTATTTCAATGTCATTATTTGGTGATGAAATCCAACGTCGTAAAATCAAGACAAGAAGGGGTTGGGATAAAGCGGGTGGAAAAGTTATATTGACGACCTACTTAATAGAATTACACCCTAATGCAAGCTCCCACACACAATCGTGGGTATACCCTCCAAGAAGCTTGAGTGACTTTGGCCAACTTCGATTCTAGGTACCATGAAGACATTCCCCTCCACAGTCACCTCGTGTAAATACTCTAAATATATAGGCCACTAAGGTTACTAATTACGACAATGATGTCTGGGGAAGTATTTGAAATTCTAGTCTGATGCCGACGCACTCAACCTGCAGGTCGAAAGGCCCTCGTCAGCACCAGATATTTACTTTTTCCACGGCCCAAAGAACTCTAAACAGATCTTCTATTTCCCTATCGGGAAATATACACCCACAATAATCCTCAGGCTATCCCCTCTTTCCACTTGGAAGATCAGACTTCGCAACTTTGTGAGTCTAGTGGTCGAGCGTTGGTTTCATGAATCCCCAAAACCTGACAACAGTCAACGCTGACCCTTCCTTTTCCTTTCAGGACTTTCTTTATCGTGAATTTGGTGCTCGCGATGTCAAGGAAATTTCTTTCCCAACTCCAGAATCACGATTAGCTGAAACTCCGATACACGCGTGAGTTGACCTTTCAACGCTTCACCTCATCGACATTTCAGACTTCGTGGTATCGTGAATCCTAATGAAATTGTTTTGGCACTTCTCGCCATGACACCCCGAATAGCGCGCCACCTGTCCACCTCTTCGACTCCTGTGGCCCCACATTGTTCTCTCAGTCATCGGGATATCGCGTTTCATGATTTCACGATTCCCGCTACAGTGTTTACGGGACATTCACCAACGAAACCCCGATATGGAATCTTACGTGTAAATCCAACGATCCTTGTGACTCGGATCTACAGCCCTGTCCCTCTTTAGCTTCAAACTTTTGATAATACTCTGTCGTATCTCCCTTGCACCTCCACGAGATCTAATGGCTCATGGAACTTCATGAGATCTCCTCAGAGAACTTCAACCGTCCATTCTTCCTTGATGATTCCTGTGAATGACCAAGTGTTCCTCCACAGAACTCATCCACCTGCATGCAAACTTGCAATGCCTTCAAAATTCTTCTAGTCGCGACTTCCCTTGCGTTGTTCTTCAACAATTTCGAAGGCCTTATCCTCCCTGATCTTCTTACAACTCTGAGTCTTACAGAAGACCCTTGCGCACACTCCTTGCGACAACCTTCAAACACTTCAAGTGCTTGAATCCTTTCAACTCTGTGCACACCTACAGCAGCAGTCCCTGAATGCTTCACTCAGGCCCGCAACCCAGAAACTTCACTTAGCCTACGCACTCCTTGCACAGCTCCTGTGCCTATTTGCACTTCTGCGGAAATGAGAACAAAAGCTGCCTATCTGAACCCTCTGTCAACGCATTCCTTGCAGACACTTTTGACTGCACTCCTTGCAGGAATCCTTGCTCAGATAGAGAAACAATTGAAAGTCATTCCTACTTACTCTCAGACTTCAAACTCAATCATGAAATCAGATACACAACATATAAATCAAATGTATAACAAGAAGCAAACATTCATGAGCATATCATTCAATATGAATACATAGAGAATAGACACAAAACCATGAATTTGAATCAACCTCTTCTATTAATTCAAATATTTGTACATGGGTGTTCTTACACAACTCTCTGCTTCTCTTCTATGCTCACTACTATCATACAATTTCACAATGAGGGTGTCTATATCCCATTTTCCCTCTTGCGCTCTAAAACTGTCTAATCTAGAATTAAATTCTATCTACCTGCATTAACTACTTTAAATGCATTCTACCTACTAAGGACGAGAGAAAATCGCTCAAGGTCCGTTTACATTATACAAGTCCTCTCCTTATTAATGGCTTCATTTAATATTGCGCAACAATTTCAAGGTGATTTTCAAAATTTACGCTAGCGCTTGTCCAGCTATCCCTCGCTTCCACGCTGGCTCGCTTGATGTGGGAGATGCTCCTGCATCATACTCCCTTGCTTGAAAATTTTCATGGGCTCCTATCCATGAGCTCACGCACAGTCTGTCCATGCTTCTGGATCTCCGCTTCATTCTCCCAGCTCGCATCTTCAACTAGATGGTTCTTCCATTTGACCAGAAACTCAAAGTATTGTTTCCGCTTGGTCTTCTTACTTACTCTTTTATCCAGTATGCGCTCCATCTGTGGCTTATCTGCAACTCGCATCTGCTTTGTCCACTGGATCACTGGCTACTCAGTTCCAGTCCCTGTTTCCTCAACTCTGTATGGGTACAAATCTGAGATATTGAATATCGAAGAGATTCCGATCCCATTGGGTAATTCAATCTCATAAGCATTAGTCCCAAACTTCTTCAAGACCCTACATGGCTCGATTTTCTTCATCTTCAACTTGTTATATTTTCCTCTCGGGAACCTTTCTTTTCTTAAATGTGCCAGAATCAAGTCACCAACCTCAAACTGAATTTGCATCTTATGTTGATCGGCTCTACGCTTATACTCCTGACTTGAATTATGCAATCGCTACTTCACCTGGCTGTGAAGTTCCTTCATCGTCTCTGCGAAATCTTCTACACTAGCACTCCTAGTCGCAGTCTGTTTTGAATCTCTCGGTTCAGAAATTCCTCTCGGCTGCATGCCATAGACAACCTGAAATGGACTCTGCCCTGTGCTCCTATTAACTGAGTCATTATATGCAAACTCTGCCTGTGGTAGTATATTGTCCCACTGGTTGTGGTGTTCTGTCACCAAGCTTCTCAGCAAGTCTCCCAGACTTCTATTGACCACTTATGTCTGTCCATCCGTCTGAGGATGATAAGCCAAACTAAATGACAAGTTAGTTCCTAGCTTCTTCCATAAGGTCCTCCAAAAATGCCCTATGAATTTTGTGTCTTGATCTGAAAATATGCTTCTTGGCAACCCATGAAGTCGAATGACCTCTTTGAAAAACAGGTTCACAATGTGAGTTGCATCACTGGTTTTCTAACATGGAATGAAGTGTGCCATCTTGGAAAATCTATCCACCACCACAAAGATCAAATCAACACCTCTTTGTGTTCTTGGCAACCCCAATACAAAATCCATGCTAATTGCATCCCACGGCCTTTCCGGTATGGGCAATGATTGATAAAACCCTGCATTTTGTCTTCTTCCTTTTGAATGCTGGCAAACTTTACATCTGTCTACAAATATCTTGACATCTGCTCACATTCCTGGCCAAAAATATGACTCATTCAACTTTTTGAATGTCTTGTCGTGACCAAAGTGCCCTGCCAATCCTCCACTGTGTTTCTCCTTCAGCAAATTCTCCCTCATGGAGCATTTTGGAATACATAGTTGATTGCCTCTGAACAACAATCCTTCCTAGATCATGTATTCAGCCCATTGGCTCCTATCTCTGAGAACTAGATTCTTAGCTTCTTCATATGCCTCTTTAAAATCCTGATCTTCAACATACATGTCCCTCAGATCATCAAAACCCAATGTTTTGACTTTGAACTCCTGCAACAGCAAACACTTCCTGCTCAAAGCATCAACGACTTTGTTAGCAGTACCAGAAATATGTTTTATCACAAAAGTGAAATTCTGCATATACTCAACCCATTTGACATGTTTCTGATTCAACTTTTCCTGTTGAGTCACAAACTACAGTGCATGATTGTCACTATATAAGAAAAACTCTTTTGGGATCAAGTAATGCCTCCATTTGTTCAATGCCTAGATGATAGCATAAAAATCCTTATCATAAGTGGAGTACTTCAATTTCACTTCATTCAGCTTCTTGTTGAAGTATGTTATCAGCTTGTCTTCCTGACTCAAGACTGCCACGATTGCAAATCCACTTGCATCGCATTTCACTTGAAATTTCTTCTAGAAATCCGACAACATCAAAACTGGTTGTTCCATAATTTTCCTCTTCAACAGATTGAAACTCTTTTCATCTTCTTCTGTCCAATGAAAAGATTTGTGTCTTTTCTTCACTATATCCATCATCATTGCGCTAATTCCATTGAAATTCCTGATGAATTTTTGGTAGAAACTAGCTAATCCATGAAAACTTCTCACCTCAAAGACATTCTTCGGTGATGGCCAATTCTTGATTACCTCCACCTTATCTGGATCCATCCTCAACTCATTTGTTGAAATAACAAATCCCAAGTAAATGAGCTATGTCTTCATGAATGAGGATTTCTTCATGTTTATCAACAAATTCTCCTGCTGTAATCTTTGCATCACTGTAGCCAAATGCTTCAGATGCTTTGCCACTGTTTTACTGTAAACCAGTATGTCATCCAAATACACAATGACAAACCTTCTGATGAACTCCCTCAGGACTTTGTTCATCAACCTCATGAAGGTACTCAGCACATTTGTTAAGACAAATGGCATAACAAGCCATTCATACAACCCTTCATTGGTTTTGAATGTTGTCTTCCATTCATCACCTTCTCTCATGTGGATTTGGTGATAACTGCTTTTCAATTCAATCTTTGAAAAGTACTTTTCTCCACTCAAGCAATCCATCAGATCATCCATCCTCGGAAATGGAAATTTGTACCTAATGGTTATCTTGTTGATTTCCCTTGAGTCAGTACACATCCTCCAGCCTCTGTCTTTGTACTGTTGGAACAACACATGGACTCAAGCTTTCCCTGACTAAACCTTTGTCCAACAAATCCTGGACTTATTTCTTAACCTTTTCATTCTCTTGTGGCATCAATTTGTACACGGATTTGTTTGGAAAACTGGCTCCTAGTATGAGATCAATATGATGACTCACACTTCTAATCGGTGGCAACGAACGAGGTAATTCATCCACCACTATATCAGGGAACTCTTCCAGCAGTTCCTGAACCTCTTCTGGTAAATCATCTATTCTAGTGCTAGTTAGAACAATCCTTGGTTTTCTGACCACAATGAACTGTGGATCTTCCTTCTTCTTAACCTCTGTAAGAAGTTCCTTCCCACTCATGAGAAGTACTATGTTGCTTACTTCTGGTTTCACCTCCTTATCCTTGATTGGAAGCAACATGTGTGTCCTCCCATTCTTCTCTAGGGTGTATGTGTTCATTCTCCCATCATGAATCACATTCCTGTCATATTGCCATGGTCTACCCAGCAATAGATGACAAACATCCATAGGAATGACGTCATAGAGTATCTTATCATTATATCCTCCTATCTTGAATTCAACCAAGCATTGTTTAGTGACAGTTACCAGGTGTTCTTTCTATAGCCATGAAACTTTGTATGTGCTTGGATGATCAGTCGTCTCCAGCTCCAGCTTCTCTACCATCTCTGTAGAAATGAGATTATCCATGCTACCACTGTCTACGATGAACTTACATACCCTGTCTTAGATCTTGCAAGCAGTCCTGAAAAGTCTAGTCCTTTGGACTGAACTCTCCACCTCCTTCTCGGGTGTCAAAAAGACTTGTTGCATCATCAGTGATCTTTCGCCTTTAGCGTCTTCTGCCTCAACATCCTGCCTCTATGCTTCGGTGATGTGAGCTTCTCCACTGTCCTTCTTTTTGTCTGTACACTCATAAGACTTGTGCCCATTCTTTCCACATGTGAAGCATGTAATTACTCCACTTCTTCCTCTTCCTCTACCTCTAGTTTGACGAAAAGTTTCATTATCAGCATAATCTCCTCTATGCTCAGTATGATGTCCTCATTGTTCATCATATTTCCCTCACTGTGAGGTTCCACCTCTCTCAGTTCGAGTCTGAGGTTTCTTCCAGTCTTCCTTGGGCTTCTGATATTTATCCTGGGAAAATGATTTGCCTCTTGGCTAACTTCTGCCTCGGCCTCTCTGATTCTACTTTCAGCTCAACTTCTCTTCATCTTTTAGAGCCATCTGATAAGCATCTTCCACCATCTAGATGGTTACCATGCTCATCTCATCCTAGATATCATATCTCAGGCCATTCATATATCTGGAAAATTTTTCATCATCGCTCTCCCAATGACCTGCCCTGATGTTCAGTTTATAGAATTCCTCAGTGTACTCTTTCACTATCATCATTTTTTGTCTCATGTTCTACATCCTCCTGAACAGACTAATTTGATAATCCCTTGGGATGAATTTTTCCTTCATCTTCGTGATCATCCTGTCCCAGCTCTTGATCTTCTGCTTGCCTTTGCAGCGTCTGTCAGCTTGTAGTTCATCCCACCACAATGTTGCATGTCCCTTCAACCTCGTGACAACATGCTTGACTTTCTTGTCTTCTTCGACATCTTCATAGTCGAAGTATGTGTCCATAGCTCTAATCCAGTCTAGAAGCTCCTTTGCATCCAAGTTCCCCTCGTAAATTGGAATGTCCATCTTTGCTCTTGCACCCATCCTTGCAATAGCTTTGATCAAATGTTCATATGATGCATCTTCAACTACAACTTCTTCTTCACATTTAGCCTCAACTTCGCTTTCAGAATCACTTAAATCCCCAGCACTGACTGTGCGTCTTTGCACTATTTCCATGTCTTCGAGTCTGGCTCGTAGATCACACATTTCTCTCTCCATAACTGGATCTCTCATCTTCCTACCTCTTCTTCGCGACATTTCCCTATCCTCTAGTGGATCGGGTGTTTCCTTGTCCCTTCTCCTTGGTGGCATCGTGAAGTCTCTTTCTTCTCTGCTACAGAAAGCAAAGAACCTTTCTGTGCTCTAATACCAGATGATGCCAACGTGCTCAACCCGCAGGTCGAAAGGCCCTCATCAGCACAGGATATTTCCTTTTTCCATGGCCCGAAGAACTCTAAATGGTTCTTCTATTTCCCTATCAGGAAATCTGCACCGACAACAATCCTTATGCGATCGCCTCTTTTCGCTCGGGAGATCGGACTTCACAACTTTGAGAGTCTAGCGGTCGAGTGTTGGTTTCACGAATCCCCGAAACCTGACAACAATCAATGCTGACCCTTCCTTTTCCTTTCGGGACTTTCTCTATCATGAATTCGACGCTCGCAATGTCAAGGAACTTGCTTTCCAGACTCTCGAATCCCGATTAGCCGAAACTCCGATACACGCACGAGTTGACCTTTCAACGCTTCACCTCATCGGAATTTCATACTTCGTGGTATCGTGAATCCTGATGCAATTGTTTTGGGACATCTCGCCGTGAAACCCCGAAATAACACACCACCTGTCCACCTCTCCGACTCCTATGGCCCCACACTTTTCTCTTAGTCGTCGGGATATCGCATTTTGCGATTCCACGATTCCCACTATAGTGTTTACGAGACTTTCACTCACGAAACACCAATATGGAATCTTACGTGTAAATCTGACGGTCCTTGTGACTCAGATCTATGGCCCTGTCCCTCCTGAGCTTCAAACTTTTGAGAATACTCTACCGTATCTCCCTTGCACCTCCGTGAGATCTAATGGCTCACGCAACTTCGCGAGATCTCCTCAAAGAACTTCGACCGTCCGTTCTTCCTTAATGATTCCTGCGAATGACCAAGTGTTCCTCCGTGGAACTCATCCACCTACATGCAAACTTGCGACACCTTCGAAATTCTTCCAGTCGTGACTTCCCTTGCACTGTTCTTCAACAATTACGAAGGCCTTATCCTCCCTGAGCTTCTTACAACTCTGAGTCTTAGAGAAGACCCTTACGTGCACTCCTTGCGGCAACCTTCAAACACTTTAAGTGCTTAAATCCTTTCGACTTTGTCTACACCTGCAACAACAGTCCCTAAATGATTCAATCAGGTTCACAACCTGGAAACTTCGCTTAGCCTATGCACTCCTTGCACGGCTCATGTGCCTGTCTGCACTTCTGTGGAAATGAGAACAAAAGATGCCTATCTGAACCCTCTGTCAACGCACTCCTTGCGGACACTTTCGACTGCACTCCTTGCAGGAATCCTTTCTTAGATAGAGAAATAATTGAAACTCATTCCTATTTCCTCTCAAACTTCAAACTCAATCATGAAATCATATACACAGCATATAAAGCAAATGTGTAATAGGAAGCAAACATTCATGAGCATATCATTCAATATCAATACACAGAGAACAGACACAAAACCATGAATTTGAATCAACCTCTTCTATTAATTCAAATATTTGTACATGGGTCTTCTTACATAGCTCTCTGCTTCTCTTCTATGCTCACTACTATCATACAATTTCACAATGAGGGTGTCTATATCCCGTTTTCCCTCTTGCGCTCTAAAACTGTCTAATCTAGAATTAAATTCTATCTACCTGCATTAACTACTTTAAATGCCTTCTACCTACTAAGGACGAGAGAAAATCGCTCAAGGTTTGTTTACATTATACAAGTGTGCTCCTTCTTAATGGCTTCATTTAAGATTGGGCAACAATTTCAAGGTGATTTTCAAAATTTACGCTGGCGCTTGTCCAACAGTCCCTCGCTTCCACGCTGGCTCGCTTGATGTGGGAGATGCTCCTTCATCATGATCCATGCACAAGGGCAGGGTATCTAAGCTCGAAATTGACTCGAGAAGGTCCTCACATGATTTTCTTCTCAAGTGACCCCCAATAATATGTGCAATCTCTACACTAATACCAACAAGGCAAGGTGAGTAACTCTGTCGATCCTAATGCGACCTCGTGATTCAACCTTGTGTTAGAAGGGCTTTCCAAGACAAAATATAGCAACTGGATTTGTGCTCTCCCTATCACAAGATACTATTGTATGTTTTGATGCTTTGGAGAGTGTGTCTTACAACCTATTCCAAAGCACTATCCTAGCTAATGTTGGTGTAGAAAATTTCTAGAAAATAAAAGTTGCTAATAGATTTTAAAGTTACATTTTATATTAAAGGTTGTTGTTTACACAAAAGGGAAACATAAGTGAAACTGATGATATATTTGAACTTGACCCAATAAGAAGCAAGAAGAGATGAAATGAAAATGTTTCATATAATGAACTCTAATTACAGTAGGGAGAAGGTTTCTCTTTTTCATAATACAAAATCTACCAAGCACAATTTCTTTATCTTTGAATGATATAGATTCCAAACAATCAAAACTAATAACTTTGCAAATTTTCTCTTTTCAACAAATATATGAATGAAAAAATTTCTTACAAACACTACTTTGACTCTTCCCTTTTCAAAATTAGAACAAATATGTAATGAATAAAATAAAGCATGGTCTAAGAAAACCATTGCACTCTCAACACTATTCCCAAATCAAACACACAATGTAAGAAAAAAATGAAATGATAAGAAAATGTTTTGTTGAATGAAAAAAAAAATTCTCTTAATCAATCAATAATTCAGAATGTAAAAAAAATCCAAAACTCAAAAGAAATCAAGGACTACTTATCAAACAAGCACCCAAGAAAAAAATATTGAGATTATACCCTTGTGACAAGAAGTCAAGAAACAAAACTTGCAAAGCTTGTAAAGAAGACTTTCAATCCTTGAAAATTAATCAAATCCAGGCTTAAAAGTTGTAAACCAATCATTCACCAGAGTCAAAAGTTCATCCTAGGCAGTAAAGAAAAATCTAGGCAAAGAAAAGAAATTTGACTGTCACCCAACAATTCCTATAGGAATTGTTGCAGGCTACAAAGAAGTACAGTGCGATGATCTAGGATCATCACAGGATGTCAACAAGGAACACTGCGATGTCCTTGCTTTGGTCTACATAAGTAGAGTGTGACGACAAAGAATAGTCACAGGATGTCTATAGGACACAGTGCGACAATATTTGAATAAAAATAAAAATGGGAAAAAATACAAAATTTCTCAATGAAATTTCAAGATCAGAGAGTCAATATGGATCACCCATAGACTGAGAGATTGAATCTGATCAAAAAGAGGTAGGCTAAAAGAAAATAAGAAGAAAAAAACAAAAAGAAGTCGTATTCCCAATATGGTCACCAATTTTTTTATCGGACAAATCGCTAACTGCGGAAACAAACTAATCTCCCTCACTTCCACAGGAAGCTAGAACAAAACAAGACATAATACAAACTTCACCTTAGAATTCATTGTCATATATACTAGTTCAGAGAGGAATGAGTGACATACCTTTTAAATGATGCTTGATCCTCACTAGTGTCGTCCTTGTCACTCCATCTTTGGATTTTCGGGATGGTGAACCTCTTTAAGAAGCACAAACCAACAAAGAGAGAAATAATATATATATATATATATATATATATATATATATATATATATATATATATATATTTCAATGAATTCTATGTATAATATCGAGTTATACAATAAAATCCAAGACACATTTATAGAGAAAAAATGTATTGTTGTATTATATTAAAATGGAAAGTGGAGAATACAACCCATGCCTTGATGTTGCAAGATCCCTTTAAATGGATCTTTGCTCCAACACACACACCTTTTCTCCAATGCCTTTGATGAAGAAGATCCACAATCTGACTTAGAGAGCTAAAGAAAATCTATCTCAAGTATAATCTATAGCAGAACTCTTCATGCATATGAAAACCTTAGCCTTTTCAACCTTAGAATTTTCCATGAGAGATCCCTCCTTATATAGGGTGAAAGAGGGATGGATGAGGATATGAGGATTATCCCACTAAATCAGAGAAGCGAGTAAGATCCAAACCAATCGAAGGCCACCTCATCTTCTAGAAGATTCCCTTCTAGAACATTCGTGAATTTTGACCTTTCCTCTTGCTTAAGCATCATCGCACCCTATGCACAGGAATCCTACAAAGACATCGCAGTCCATATTTCGTGCAAAGTTTGACGATCAAGCATCATCACACCCCAAGCATAGATCAGGGTGTGACAATCTTCCTTGTCATAATTTTTTAAGGAGGAAAAGAAAACCACTTTTCTCTTGGAGAAAGTCCCTTTTAATATTTTTAGGGAACATGAAAGTGAGGTAAGCACATGTCGTGAGTTGATCACTAGGGTGACCAAAATAATGTGTAACAAACATGAGATTTGTATGGGTCATTTTCTAGGGATTAACATACCCCTCCCCTTCAAACAAGTGTTTTCCTCAAGTATTGACAATCGCAGTTGTTTATGCATGAGACATCTTACCATGTCACATGTTTCACTGGTACGTTCTCATGTTTGATGAGGTACTTAGTAATTTTTCTATTTGGTATCTTCTTAATCCTTATCTCAAGTATTTTTTGTGGTTCTAATATGATCTGCAATCGATATCAGATGGGTAAACTAGAAGAAAACTAGACACACCGATAAAACATAATAGCACGCAAAATCTCATAGAAAACATAGTAAACATGACAAAAAATAATAAGACATAGAAAATTCTATCTGTTTGTTCAGAAGAGAGGACTTCCTTCTTAATACTATGTGGGGTGAATTTTTCCTCTATATAAAAATTTAGATACAAAAGAAGTTGATGCTTTATTTCTACCACAACCTTCTCAACTAAATTGGCGAGGGATATTTCTGCAGCAACGAACTAATAGTGTTAGGTATGTGTTATATTATTTACATGAGTAGTAGCATCTATGCATTGCACCAGGTGCGCGGGGGGGCGGGGGCGGGGGGTGGTGGGGGGAGAAGTCCCCTACGTGGGGGTTTGAGGGAAGCGCCCCCGATTTTTTTTTCTTCCTCGGGAAACATGTCACATATTTAGGTGGTTTTTCAAAACATGGTTTTTTGTCGATGGTTTTCTATTTCGAGTTAAGGAATTAGGGTTTTTGACTATTCCAGGTCATTGGGTTAGGTTTTTTGATGCCGCTGGCTCCCATATGTATATTTTAATGTAAACAATGTATCACTATGAATGAATATAGAATATGTTGGTTTTCTCGGTTTGGGTTTCCAAAGGAAAAATCTATGTGTAATGTTTGTATTTTCCATTGTATATTTTATGTTCTTTTATTGAAAATCTATTTGCAATAAATATTTTACAAGGTTAAAATATACATTTGGTATCAGATGTTTGTTGGCTTCAAGGGGATGCCTTTGTGGTCAAGGGTTTGGCTCAGGATTGTGATAATCCTTGTTACAGTGGGAGATCTGTGGCATTTATTTTTAAGGTGAAAGGAAATTTAAAACAATTCAAATATGGAGATCGAGAATATTAATGGGAAAAGTTTTGAGTTGTGGAAGCTCAAGATGAAAGATATATTGGTGGAAAATGATCAATGGATCACAGTAGATCTAGGTAATACACGTATAAGAACTCCAACAAATGACTGGAAAAAGTTGGATAGGAAGGAAAAGAGCACAATCCAACTGTGTCTCCCTGATTCAATATTACTAAATGTGTCAGAGGAAGATACAACCAAGGATTTATGGGAAAAGTTGGGGAACTTGTATCTGTCTAATTCCCTATTAAATAAACTATTCTTGAGAAAGAAGTTGTATAACCCGAGGATGAGAGATGGAGACTCAGTGGAAAAGCATTTGAACACCTTCAATACTATGGTAAGTCAGTTAGTATCTATTGAGATTAAAATTTCATAGGAAGATAAATGTATCGGTTTACTTTGTTCTTTCCCAGACTTGTGGGATAGAGTGGTTGTGGCCGTATGTAGGAATACAATTGCCCTGAATTTTGATGAAGTGGTCTCATCCTTGTTGTCGGAGGAGATGAGACAAAATAATATGGAAGGACAGATAACAAACACATTATTTGTAAGAGGACATTCCCAGGAAAGAAATAGATCTAATTTCTCAAGTGGGAGATTTAAGTCTAAGGGTAGCTCTAAATCTCCCAGAAATTTTGTAAAGGTATGTTGGAGATGTGGAAAACAAGGGCACTACAAGAAGCACTGTAGATCCAAATTTGATAAAAAGAAGGGATCTGAAGCATCTCCTTCTAAAGAAGAAAAGACCTCCAAGGAAGAAGGAGGGGATGTGTACATGGTTTCTTCAAGAACACATGCAGATCATGAGGCATGGTTGGTTGAATCTAGTTCATCCTTTCATATGACTTCCCACGGGGAGTGGTTCTGTGAATATGAAAGGTATGATGGAGGTAATTTTTTCTTAGGTGATGATTCGACAACCAGAATCATATGATCAAGAAAATTCAAGTTGAGGCTCATACATGGAAGGATTAGAACACTGCCTGGTGTTCTGCACATCCCAATTTTGGCTAGAAATTTGATTTCTGTAAGCAAAATGGATGATGGAGGGGTAAAAACAATATTTGAAAAGGAAACCTATAGGATGGTTCAAGGAGCATTAGTGTTTATGAAGGGAGTTCGGTTTGGAAATCTGTATAAGATGCAAGGAAGCACTATTAATGGTGGGTATAGTAGTTCCATTGTTCCTGATATTGGAGTTGAAGAAGAAAAAACTCCTAGAGTCTTTGGAGAAAAGGTTATGTTGTGGCATCAAAGATCGGGGCATATCTGAGAAAAGGGTCTTTGACTACTACACAGTAAAGGTATGGTTGAAGGTATGTCTAAATGCTCTATGGATTTTGATTTCTGTGAACATTGTCTATATGGGAAGAAAAATCGGGTAAGATTCTCCTCTAGTGTAATGAGGGAAGAAGGAATTTTACAGGTAGTTCAAAGTGATGTTTTTGGACCTGTGTCAGTCCCATCATTGGGAAAATGTGTGTACTATGTCTCATTTATAAATTAATTCTTGAGGAATACTTGGATATATTTCCTGAGGAAGAAATCTGAAGTCTTTGACAATTATAAAGAGTTTAAGGCTCTTGTTGAGAATCAAATAGAGAAAAGAATTAAGGTGTTGAGGACATATAATGGTGAAGAGTCATGTAGGAATGAATTTGAAGAATTCTGTAAGAAGTGAGGTATATCAAGGTAGAATACTACTCCATATACAACTTATCATAATGGAGTTGTAGAAAGGATGAACATGACGCTGATGGAAAAAGAAAGGTGCATGCTCAGTGGTGGCGGGTTAGGGAAATAATTATGGGCAGAGACAGTGGGTACTTCATGTTACCTAGTCAACAAATCACCCTCATCAACGTTGGATGAAAATACTTCACAAGAGGTATGGACTGGTAAGGAACCTTCTCTCACACATCTCAAGGTATTTGGTTGTGATGGATATCTTCATGTTCCAAAGGAAAACAAGAGTAAGCTAGATAAGAAGGCTGAAAAGTGTATCTTTATTGGATATAAAGATGGTATCAAAGGCTATAATATTTGGAACCCAGAAAATAAGAAGGTAGTGTATAGTCGAGATGTGGTATTTAGAGAAATGAAGGATGATGTCAAACAAGAAGTCCTAACAAGTAAGGAAAAACCAGAGAAAATAGAGTTTGATTTAAAGGATGATGATTCAGAATCTACAGATAAACATGAGTCAAAAGAAGAAGATCTCCACACTTTAGTATTGAGGAGATTGGTTCGAGAAAGAAGGCTACCGAAAAGGTATACTCCATCTAATTTTCATTCAAATTTTACTTTGCCTATTAATGATATTGATCCTAGAACTCTCAGGGAGGCAGTGGATTCAGAGGATGGAAATCTTTGGAAAAGGGCCATGGATGAAGAAATGGAATATTTAGATAAGAACAAGGCTTGGGATCTAGTGGAGTTGCCAACTGGAAGAAATCCCATTGGCAGAAAATGGGTATTTAAAAAGAAGTTGAATGCAAAAGGAAAAGTGGAGAAATACAAAGCTCAGTTAGTAGAAAAGGGTTATTCTAAGGTTGAGGGAATTGATTTTGATGTGATTTTTTCTCTTGTTGCTGATTTTTGTTATTTGTTGTTTCTGCATTTGATTTTGAAGTAGAACAGATGGATGTGAATACAACATTCCTACATGGGGATCTGGAAGAAAAAATCTATATGAAGCAACCAAAAGGTTATGCTGTGAAGGGAAAGAAGGAGCTGGTATGGAAGATGAAAAAGTCCCTGTATGGTTTAAAACAATCACCAAGGATGTGGTATAAAAAATTTGATACTTATGTATTGGGACTTGGCTTCACAAGGAGCAAAGAGGATCACTGTGTGTATTTTAAATTAATTTGTGATCATTTGATTTATTTGTTCTTGTATGTAGATGGCATATTTCTGATAGGAAACAAGGAGATTATCGAGGATGTGAAAACTCAATTGTCCTCTTAAATTGACATGCAGGATCTCGGTGCTTCAAATTTTATTTTGGGCATGGAAACTAAAAGAGATCGGAAAAGGAGGAAACTTTGGTTAAATTAGAGAAAAATTGTGAAGACAATATTGCAGAGGTTTAATATGTAGGAATGTAAACCGATCAAGGTTCTTATTCCTATTGGTGTAAAGTTATATGTGGATTAGTGTCCCAAGACACATGAAGAGGAGGAGGACATGTCTCTTGTTCCATATGCAAGTGCAATTGGAAGCTTGATGTATGCAATGGTCTATACTATACTGTACATTGCACATGCAGTGGGATTTTTGAGCAGGTATATGTCAAAACCAGGGAAGGAGCACTGGAAAACATTAAAAAGGGTTTTCAGGTATTTGTGTGGCACTGCTAGCTATGGATTGTGCTACGAAGGAAGACCGATATTGGATAGAGTGGTGGATATACATGTCTTTGTGGATGTAGACTGGTTTGGAGATCTGGATCATAGGGGATCTACAAGTGGGTATGTGTTTAACCTATTTGGAGGAGCAATAAGTTGGATGAGAAAAAGATAGGTTGTAGTGGCACTTTCAACTACAAAAGTTGAATACATGGAAGGCACTCATGAAAGTAAGGAATAAATATGGTTACAAATATTGTGTAAAGTTATTGGATCAATAAAACAAGCTGTGAGTATAGAGTGTGATGGTCAGAGTGCAATGATTATCATTCAAAGACAAAGCATATTGATATTCAATATCACTTTGTGAGAGACATGATTGAAGAAAAGAAAGTATTGCTGATGAAGGTGGAAACTTTGAAGAATGTTGTAGACTCATTAACAACATCTATGAGCATTGGTAAGTTCTCTTGGTGTAGAGTATCCATGGACATTGTTTCCCTGGATTGTTGACTATGTAACCCTGTAACCCAATGTATGCAAAGAAAACATCAAGTGGGAGAATGTTGGGTATGTTTTTTATTATTTTCATGAGTAGTAGAGTATGTGCGTTACGTTGGGAACACAAGGGGGTTAGAGGGGGGTGAAAGGGGTGAATCCCCCCACGTGGGGGTAGAGCCCCTGAAAAAGGAAATTATGCCTCAAGAAACATGTCACATATTTTGGTGTTTTTTTGACACATGGTTTTTTGCCAATGGTTTTCTATGTCTGATTAAGGAATTAGGGTTGTTGACTAATCCAAGTCATTGGGTTAGGGTTTTGGATGTCGCTGGCTCCTATATGTATATTTTATTGTAAACAATGTATCACTATGAATGAATATAGAATATGTTAGTTTTCTTTTTTTTGTTTCGAGGGGAAAAATCTCTGTGTAATGTTTGTATTTTCCATTGTATATTTTATGTTGTTTTACTGAAAATATGTTTGCAGTAAATATTGTACAAGGTTAAAATCTACAAATAGGACTAACAACTAAAATTATTTTAAGAAGCATCCTTCTCAACTGGACTAGCATGGGATTTTTACAAAGTGACTCACTAACCAAAAACTTATTTAGTAACTATTATTCAAAATACCCTACTCAACTCGACTAGCGAGGGTAGGTTACAATAGTAATTACTGAAAATATTCTAGTTCTATCCTACCCGTTTGTGAAGGAAGGTGGATTCCCATCTCGGTCACCCAATTCCTCCATGTTTAGATATTTAAGCATCCTCACTTCTGCCAACAATTAAATAAATTTTCATTGAATTCTCCATGTTTATGTCCATATTTCCGCTCCCCTGCCCCCCTAATTCCCACTCATATTTGAAAATTCATTTCTTTCCCATCGATACTTTGAAGAAAATATTCAAATATGGTAGTTGGAAGATGATACTACACAAGTATGTGTCATGCATCGCTTCCAAGAATGTCTAAAATATATAAAGAAAAACCTTGAGGCTTGGAATAAATAGGTCTTTGACAACATTTTTGAATCTAGGAAATAGTTGGAATCATAGATGGTAGATTTTCATCAGCAAACAATCCTCCATGGCTCGACTAGTGATATTTCTCGCCAACAAAAGTAGCTTTCCCAATAGCTAGAACAAAGACACAATCATGAAGAAGTCCTATGGTGGTATAAATAAATATTTCATTGGCTTAAATAAGACAAGAACAACACCAAATTATTCCATAGATCGATGATGCAACACCCACATGGAAATCACATTACACAACTAAAATCATCCCAAGGTAATAATATCACCTCCCATCATGATATTTAAAATGGGATAGTTTATTTTTTTCATACTTAGTTAACTAAGCCCCAACTAGATAGATTTGAGGCTATCCATTCCATTACTTGTCATATTCCAGAACTTGTAACTAATGAGCACAATAAATGTCTATTGCACACTATATCCCTATCAAAAGTGGAAATGGCATTGGTGAGCATGGCCCTTGGAAAATCATTTGGAATTGATGGATGGACTTGATATATGTTCTATCATTGTTGGTCTATTGTCAAAATGGATGTTTGGGAAATTGTCTAGGAATACCAAATTATCTAAGGAATACTCCTTGTGTTCAATGCCACATTCATTAGTATGATTTCCAAAAGGATGGAGGCCAATGATACTTCCCAATTTATACTGATTTCCCTTTGCAATTAGCATTTGATATTATAACCAAAGTCATAGATTCATGCCTTAAACCTTGTTTACCCATTCTAGTTGGATCCTCCTCCCTCCCTCTCTTTCTCTCACACATGCTCGTCTCACTCTTTCCAATTTTATCCCTCATCCCCTCTCTCTCACACCATTTTTCCCTTGTCATTGATTTTTTTTTTGGGTCAAAGGGGTATTTATACTATTAGGATATGACTAATTGATAATTCTAAAACCTTGTGCAATATCATTTCTAATTTAGAGTAACTAACATTTTCTAATAAAAAATTATTAACATAACTATTTATTAAATCGATACAATGAAAAAAGGTTGTGAATTCTTTTGGGGTTATGGTAGGGACCACAATTGATTGGTATGGTGTGGGTTAAAATTAGAAAGTGGAAGGGGAAGTTGGTTGAGAGACTTAAGGTTTTTAAATATATGTTCGAAGATTAAAATATAAAAATGGAAGGTGAAATAATATAAAGTTATTTGAACGACATAGGCTTGGAGGATGAAATTTACAAGGAAAAAGAAGGAAGTGAGCTTGATTTGAGAACAAATTCAAATTGAATTTGGATTAAAGAAATCATATTTTTTACTATCCATGTTATGGAATATGGTTTTGGACTATATTTTATTGCTAATGATTCAACCCAATACAAATTATTTAACATTGTTTGAACTCTCCCATTACTTGTCCACTCTTCTTTCTTTAGAAATTTTAAGGTTCCTCTCTAGGTATGGAGGATCAATCTTCTAGAGATTTTTTTGGTTATGATATGAAAGAAATAATGACTAAATTATTATCCACTGATATGAGTCCAATTTGGAATCTTGAAACTTGAGTAGTACTAGTAAAAGCATCTCAAACATTGTGTCTAGTCATTGTCCTTTAAATCTCGTGGTTTCTCGTGATCCAATTATTTATGGAAATATTATATGGAATATAATTATATAGTAAATTCATCATACTATTTTACAAAAAGTAATAATGAAATATTCTATTTTATCTTTTGAGATAAACTTATTCTATAAATTTTCTTCAATTTCCACATAGTAAATAGTTTTTTCATTATTTTATAAAGGATTGATAAGTATTTATTTTTAGTTTATGATGATGATGATGATTATGATGATTAACATCCACTAACACCAATTGGTCTATCCGAACTTAAGAAGGTAAGAGATTACTTAAGTTTCTTAAAATTTGTATATGCACAGAAGGCATTCCAATATCACCATAGTTTTGATGACTTAGGAGGTTAGGAACCTCTGCATTGTTGAAAATATTTTTAAATTGGGATATAATATGAGATCTAAATTGCGATCTAAATTTAATGAAATTCTAAATTATAGAAAATAAAGATTTGGATAATAGAAATTAACTCCACACCCTAAACACTTATCTCCCTCTCCCTCTCCCTCTATATCTCTCTCTAACCTTCTCTCTCCCTTTCTCTTTGGTGCCACTCTCTCTTTTTCTTTCCCACTCCTCTGTCTATTTCCATACCTCTTCGTTCCCTTCTGTCTCTTCCTCTCTCTCCCTCCTTCCCCCAATCTCTTTCGCTCTCTTTCTTTCTTTATGCCACTATCTCACTCTCCCCTTCAACTTTCCCGTCTCCATATATCCTTTGTGACTCTCAACATCTCTCACCCTCTCATTCTCTCTCTCCATGTCATTATTTTCCTCTCTCTCTCTCTCTCCCAGCTATTCCTCTGTCACTTTCTCTCCCTCTCCCCAGTCTATCACTCTCTCTCTCCCTATATATTGTATCTCTTTGTTCCTCTTTTCCCCTCTATA
>ML797476.1:276598-310233 GCA_009831015.1 Picea engelmannii
ACTATGGACATAAACATGGAGAATTCAATGAAAATTTATTTAATTGTTGGCGGAAGTGGGGATGCTTAAATATCTAAACATGGAGGAATTAGGTGACCAGAATGGGAATCCACCTTCCTTCACCAATAGGTAGGATAGAACTAGAATATTTTTAGTAATTACTATTGTAACCTACCCTCGCTAGTTGAGTTGAGTAGGGTATTTTGAATAATAGTTACTAAATACATTTTTGGTTAGTGAGTCACTTTGTAAAAATTCCATGCTAGTCCAGTTGAGAAGGATGCTTCTTAAAATAATTTTAGTTGTTACTCCTATTTGTAGATTTTAACCTTGTACAATATTTACTGCAAACATATTTTTAGTAAAACAACATAAAATATACAATGGAAAATACAAACATTACATGGAGATTTTTCCCCTGGAAACCAAAACAGAGAAAACCAACATATTCTATATTCATTCATAGTGATACATTGTTTACAATACAATATACATATAGGATCCAGCGACATCCAAAACCCTAACCCAATGACCTGGATTAGTCAACAAACCTAATTCCTTAATCGGAAATAGAAAACCATGGGCAAAAAACCATGTGTCGAAAAAACACCAAAATATGTGACATGTTTCTTGAGGCATAATTGCCTTTTTCAGGGATGCTACCCCCACGTGGGGGGATTCACCCCCTGCACCCCCCTCTAACCCCCTTGCATACCCGAAGTAACGCACATACTCTTCTACTCGTGCAAATAATAAAAAACATACCCAACATTCTCCCACTTGATGTTTTCTTTGCATATAGGGGGTTACAGGGTTACATAGTCAACAATCCAGGGAAACAATGCCCATGGATACTCTACACCAAGAGATCTTATCAGTGCTCATAGATGTTGTTAATGAGTCTACCAAATTCTTCAAAGTGTCCACCTTCATCAGCCATACTTTCTTTTCTTCAATCATGTCTCTCACAAAGTGATATTGAATATCAATATGCTTTGTCCTTGAATGATAAGCATTGCACTCTGACTGTCACACTCTATACTCACAACTTGTTTTACTGATCCAATACATTTACACAATATTTGTAACCATCCTACTTCCTTACTTTTATGAGTTCCTTCCATGTATTCAACTTTTGTAGTTGAAAGTGCCACTAGAACCTATCTTTTGCTCATCCAACTTATTGCTCCTCCAAACAGGTTAAACACATACCCACTTGTAGATCTCCTATGATCCAGATCTCTAGCCCAGTCTACATCCACAAAGACATGTATATCCACAACTCTATCCAATCTCGGTCTTCCTTCGTAGCACAATCCATAGCTAGCAAGGCCACAAAAATACTTGAAAACCCTTTTTAATGTTTTCCAGTGCTCCTTCCATGGTTTTGACATATACCTGCTCAAAAATCCCACTGCATGTGCAATGTCCAGTATAGTATAGACCATTGCATACATCAAACTTTCAATTTCACTTGCATATGGAACAAGAGACATGTCCTCCTCCTCTTCCCGTGTCTTGGGACACTAATCCGCATATAACTTTACACCAACAGGAATAAGAACCTTGATCGATTTACATTCCTACATATTAAACCTCTGCAATATTGTCTCGACAAATTTTCTCTAATTTAACCAAAGTTTCTTCCTTTTCCAATCTCTTTTAGTTTCCATGCCCAGAATGAAATTTGAAGCACCGATATTATTCATGTCAATTTTAGAGGACATCTGAGTTTTCACATCATGGATAATCTCCTTGTTTCCTATCAGCGACATGTCATCCACATACAAGAATAAATAAATCAAATGATCACAAATTAATTTAAAATACACACAGTGATCCTCTTTGCTTCTTGTGAAGCCAAGTCCCAGCACATAAGTATCAAATTTTTTATACCACATCCTTGGTGATTGTTTTAAACCATACAGGGACTTTTTCATCTTCCATACCAACTCCTTCTTTCCCTTCACAGCATAACCTTTTGGTTGTTTCATATATATTTTTTCTTCTATATCACCATGTTGGGATGTTGTCTTCACATCCATCTGTTATACTTCAAAATCAAATGCAGCAACAACAAATAACAAAAATCAGCAACAAGAGACAAAATCTCACCAAAATCAATTCCCCCAACCTTAGAATAACCCTTTGGTACTAACTGAGATTTGTATTTCTCCACTTTTCCTTTTGCATTCAACTTCTTTTTAAATACCCATTTGTTTCCAATGGTATTTTTTCCAGTCGGCAACTCCACTAGATCCCAAGCCTCATTCTTATCTAAATATGCCATTTCTTCATCCATGGCCCTTTTCCAAATATTTCCATCCTCTGAATCCACCACCTCCCTGAGAGTTCTAGGATCATTATCATTAATAGACAAAGTAAAATTTGAATGAAAATCAGATAGAGTATACCTTTCCAGTAGCCTTCTTTCTCGAACTGATCTCCTCAATACTGAAGTTTGGAGATCTTCTTCTTTTGATTCATGTTCTTCTGTAGATTCTGAATCATCATCCTTTAAATCAAACGCTATTTTCTATGGTTTTTCCTTACTTGGTAGGACTTCCTATTTAACATCATCCTTCATTTCTCTAAATACCATATCTCAGTTATACACTACCTTCTTATTTTCTGGGTTCCAAATATTATAGCCTTTGATACCATCTTTATATCCAATAAAGATACACTTTTCAGCCTTCTTATCTAGCTTACTCTTGTTTTCCTTTGGAAGACGAACATATCCATCACAACCAAATACCTTGAGATGTGTGAGAGAAGGTTCCTTACTAGTCCATACCTCTTGTGGAGTCTTTTCATCCAACACTAATGAGGGTGATCTATTGACCAGGTAACATGCAGTACCCACTGTCTCTGACCATAATTATTTCCCTAACCCGACACCACTGAGCATGCACCTTTCTTTGTCCATCATGTCCTGTTCATCCTTTCTACAACTCCATTATGCTAAGTTGTATATGGAGTAGTATTCTACCTTGATATACCTCACTTCTTACAGAATTCTTCAAATTCATTCCCACATAACTCTTCGTCGTTATATGTCCTCAACACCTTAATTCTTTTCTCTATTTGATTCTCAACAAGAGCCTTAAACTCTTTAAAATTGTCAAAGACTTCAGGTTTCTTCCTCAAGAAATATATCCAAGTATTCCTCGATAAGTCATTTATAAATGAGACATAGTACACACATTTTCCTAATGATGGGACCGACACAGGTCCAAAAACATCACTGTGAACTAGCTATAAAATTCCTTCTTCCCTCATTACACTAGAGGGGAATCTTACCTAATTTTTCCTCCCATATAGACAATGTTCACAGAAATCAAAATCCATAAAGCATTTCGACATACCTTCAACCATACCTTTACCGTGTAGTAGTCAAAGACCCTTTTCTCATATATGCCCTTGTCTTTGATGCCACAACATAACCTTTTCTCCAGATACTGTAGGAGTTCTTTCTTCTTCAAATCCAATATCAGGAACAATGGAACTACTATACCCATCATTAATAGTTCTTTCTTGCATCTTATATAGATTTCCAAACCGAACTTCCTTCAGAAACACCAATGCTCCTTGAACCATCCTATAGGTTTCCTTTTCAAATATTGTTTTTACCCCTGCATCATCCATTTTGCTTACAGAAATCAAATTTCTAGCCAAAATTGGGATATGTAGAACACCAGGCAGTGTTCTAATCCTTCCATGCATGAGCCTCAACTTGAATTTTCCTCATCATATGATTCTGGTTGTCGAATCATCACCTAAGAAAACATTACCTCCATCATACCTTTCATATTCGCAGAATGACTCCCCGTGGGGAGTCATATGAAAAGATGAACTAGATTCAACCAACCATGCCTCATGATCTGCATGTGTTCTTGAAGAATCCAAGTACACATCCCCTCCTTGTTCCTTGGAGGTATTTTCTTCTATAGAGGGAGATTCTCTAGATCACTTTTTTTTCTCAACTTTGGATCTACACTGCTTCTTGTAGTGCCCTTGTTTTCCACATCTCCAACATACCTTTAGAAAAATTCTCAGAGATTTAGAGCTACCCTTAGACTTAAATCTCCCATTTGAGAAATTAGATCTATTTCTTTCCTGGGAATGTCCTCTTGCAAATAATGTCTTTGTTATCTGTCCTTCCATATTCTTTCATATCATCTCCTCCGACAACAAGGATGAGACCACTTCATCAAAATTCAGGGCAGTTGTATTCCTACATATGGCCACAACCAGTCTATCCCACAAGTCTGGTAAAGAACAAAGTAAACTAATACATTTATCTTGATATGAAATTTTAATCTCAACAGATACTAACTGACTTACCATAATATTGAAAGTGTTCAAATGCTCTGCCACTGAGTCTCCATCTCTCATCCTTGGGTTATACAACTTCTTTCTCAGGAATAGTTTATTTACTAGGAAATTAGACAGATACATGTTCCCCAAATTTTCCCATAAATCCTTGGTTGTATCTTCCTCTGACACATTCAGTAATACTGAATCGGAGAGACACAGTTGGATTGTGCTCTTTTCCTTCCTATCCAACTTTTTCCAGTCATCTGTTGAAGTTCCTGTACATGTATTACCTGGATCTATTGCGATCCATTGATCATTGTCCACCAATAGATCTTTCATCTTGAGCTTCCATGACTCAAAACTTTTCCCATTAATCTTCTCAATCTCCATATTTGAATTGTTTTCCATTTTTTTCACCTTAGAAATAAATACCACAGATCTCCCACTATAACAAGCATTATCACAGTCTCGAGCCAAACCCTTGACCACAAAGGCATCCCCTTGAAGCCAACAATGATCTGATACCAAATCTATATTTTAACCTTGTAAAATATTTACTGCAAATATATTTTCAATAAAAGAACATAAAATATACAATGGAAAATACAAACATTACACATAGATTTTTCCTCTGGAAACCCAAACCGAGAAAACCAACATATTCTATATTCATTCATAATGATACATTGTTTACATTACGATATACATATGGGAGCCAGTGGCATCAAAAAACCTAACCCAATAACCTGGATTAGTCAAAAACCCTAATTCCTTAACTGGAAATAGAAAACCATCGGCAAAAAACCATGTTTTGAAAAACCACCTAAATATGTGACACGTTTCTCAAGGAAGAAAAAAAAATTGGGGGAGCTTCCCTCAAACCCCCGCACAGGGGACTCCCCCCCCCCCACGCACCTAATGCAATGCATAGATACTACTACTCATGTAAATAATATAACACATACCTAACACTATTAGTTCGTTGCTGCGAAAATATCCCTCGCTAGTTTAGTTGAGAAGGTTGTCGCAGAAATAAAGCATCAAATTTTTTTGTATCTAAATTTTTCTACAAAGAAAAAATTCACCCCGTGTAGTATTAAGAAGGAAATCCTCTCTTCTGAACAAACAGATAGAATTTTCTATGTCTTATTGTTTTTTGTCATGTTTATTATGTTTTCTATGAGATTTTGCATGCTATTATGTTTTATCGGTGTGTCTAGTTTTCTTCTAATTTACCCGTTTGATATCAATTGCAGATCATATTAGAACCACAAAAAGTCCTTGAGATAAGTATTAAGAAGCTACAAAATAGAAAAATTACTAAGTACCTCATCAAACGTGAGAACCTACCAGTGAAACATGTGACATGGTAAGATGATTTCATGCATAAACAACTACGATTGTCAAGTCTTGAGGAAAACACTTGTTTGAAGGGGAGGCGTATGTTAATCCCTAGAAAATGCCCCATACAAATCCCATGCTTGTTACACATTATTTTGGTCACCCTAGTGATCAACTGAAGACATGTGCTTACCTCACTTTCATGTTCCCTAAAAATATTAAAAGGGACTTTCTCCAAGAGAAAAGAGGTTTGCTTTTCCTCCTTCAAAAATTATGACAAGGAATATTGTCACACCGTGCTCTATGCTTGGGGTGCGATGATGCTTGATCGTCGAACTCTACACAAAATATGGACTGTGATGTCTTTGCAGGATTCCTGTGCATAGGGTGTGATGATGCTTAAGCAAGAGGAAAGGTCAAAATTCACGAATATTCTAGAAGGGAATCTTCTAGAAGATGAGGTGGCCTCCGATAGGTTTGGATCTTACTCGCTTCTATGATTTAGTGGGAAAATACTAATCTACTCATCCATCCCTCTTTCACCCTATATAAGGAGGGATCTCTCATGGAAAATTCTAAGGTTGAAAATGCTAAGGTTTTCATATGCATGAAGAGTTCTGCTATAGATTATACTTGAGATAGATTTTCTTTAGCTCTCTAAGTCAGATTGTGGATCTACTTCATCAAAGGCATTGGAGAAAGTTGTCTGTGTTGGAGAAAAGATCCATTTAAAGGGATCTTGCAACATCAAGGCATGGGTTGTATTCTCCACTTTCCATTTTAATATAATACAACAATACATTTTTTCTCTATAAATGTGTCTTGGATTTTATTATATAACTCCTTGATATTATACATAGAATTCATTGAAATATATATATATTGTTTCTCTCTTTGTTGGTTTGTGATTATTAAAGAGGTTGACCATCCCGAAAATCCAAAGATGGAGCGACAAGGATGACACTAGTGAGGATCAAGCATCATTTAAAATGTATGTCACTCATTCCTCTCTGAACTAGTATATATGACAATGAATTATAAGGTGAAGTTTGTATTCTGTCTTGTTTTGTTCTAGCTTTCTGTGGAAGTGAGGGAGATTAGTTTGTTTCCACACTTACCAATTTGTCCGATAAAAAAATTGGTGACCATATTGGGAATACGACCTCTTTTTGGTTTTTTTCTTCTTATTTTCTTTTAGCCTACCTTTTTTTGATCAGTTTCATTCTTTGAGTCTATGGGTGATCCATATTGACTCTCTGATCTTGAAATTTCATTGAGAAATTTTGTATTTTTTCCCATTTTTATTTTTATTCAGATATTGTCGCACTGTATCCTATAGACATCATGTGACTATTCTTTGTCATCACACTCTACTTGTGCAGACCAAAGCAACAACATCACACTGTTCCTTGTTGACATCCTGTGGTGATCCTAGATCATTGCACTGTACTCCTCTGCAGCCTGCGACAATTCCTATAGGAATTGTTGGGTGACAGTCAAATTTCTTTTCTTTGACCAGATTTCTCTTTACTGCCTAGGATGAAATTTTGACTCTGGTGAATGATTGGTTTACAACTTTTAAGAATGGATTTGATTAATTTTCAAGGATTGAAAGTCTTCTTTACAAGCTTTGCAAGTTTTATTTCTTGACTTCTTGTCACAAGGGTATAATCTCAAGTTTTTTTTCTTGGGTGCTTGTTTTATAAGTATTCCTTGATTTCTTTTGAGTTTTGGATTTTTTTTACTTTCTGAATTATTGATTGATTAAGAGACAATTTTTTTTTGCATTCAAAAAAATGTTTTCTTATCATTTCATTTTTTTCTTACATTGTGTGTTTGATTTGGGAATAGTGTTGAGAGTGCAATAGTTTTCTTAGACCATGCTTTATTTTATTCATTACATATTTGTTCTAATTTGAAAAGGGAAGAGTCAAAGCAGTGTTTGTAAGAAATTTTTTCATTCATATATTTGTTGGAAAGAGAAAATTTGCAAAGTTATTAGTTTTGATTGTTTGGAATCTATATCATTCAAAGATAGAGAAATTGTTCTTGGTAGCTTTTGTATTATGAAAATGAGAAACCTTCTCCCTACTGTAATTAGAGTTCATTAAATGAAACGTTTGCATTTCATCTCTTCTTGCATCTTATTGGGTCAAGTTCAAATATATCATCAGTTTCACTTATGTTTCCCTTTTGTGTAAACAACAACCTTTAATATAAAATGTAACTTTAAAATCTATTAGCAACTTTTATTTTCTAGAAATTTTCTACACCAACATTAGCTAGGATAGTGCTTTGGAATAGGTTGTAAGACATCAAAACATACAACAATATCTTGTGATAGGGAGAGTACAAATCCAGTTGCTATATTTTGTCCTGGGAAGCCCTTCTAACACAAGGTTCAATCACGAGGTCGCATTAGGATCAACAAAGTTACTCACCTTGCTTTGTTGGTATTAGTGTAGAGACTGCACATATTATTGGGGCTCACTTGAGAATAAAATCATGTGGGGACCTTCTCGAGTCAATTTCGAGCTTAAATACCCTACCCTTTCCCATGGATCAAAATTTTGACTACTTCCCCAGACATCATTGTCATACTTAGTAACCTTACTGACCTATATCTTTAGAGTATTTACATGAGGTGACTATAGAGGGGAAAGTCTTCATGGTACCTGGAATCAAAGTTGGCCAAAGTCACTTGAGCTTCTTGGAGGGTATACCCATGATTGTGCGTGGGAGCTTGCACTAGGGTGTAATTATATTAAGTAGGTCATCAATGTAACTTTTCTACCCGCTTTATCCCAGCCCCTTCTTGTCTTGATTTTGTGATGTTGGATTTCATCACCAACTAGTGACATTGAAATAAGAAGGTTTGTTTGCATGTCTTATATCTATATTTTATCAGTGATTGTTGTTTGTTTCTCTAGTTGGACATAACTTTCTTTCATTCCTTTTCTGGTGCGACCATCATCGACCCTCATTGTTCATGTAGGATGAAAGCGTTACCTCCAGAAGATTTGGAAGACTATACTCCTTTTCTTCCTAACTCACCAGAGGGTTCTCCTGAAGGAGAAGTCAATAACAATGCAACCTCTGAGATTGGAAGTTCTATTCCATTGGAGGAATCCATACTTCCCATAAATCTGTTATTGAGTGTGGTATGAGATCCACTTTTTCTTGGGATAAATTCATTGGAAGACATTGTTGTTGAAGATTATACCAGAAAACCTATTGGGCCTCATGCATATTCTAGTGTAGAATATCCTCTCTTTCAAAGTGAGTCGTTTAGAAATCTAGTTCATACTTCTAGAAATTTTGATCCTAGCTCTTATGGTCCTATTCATTCTTTTTGGATAACTTCTTCGAGATAATATATTTTTGAAAAACTATGAACGAGTCATCTACACAAGAGGACCTCAAATCAACCTATGGCATCACATATGCCTGTGAATTATACTTCCTACATAGTACCCTTAGATCATTTTACTGGCACAATTAGTAATGTTGTCAAAGTCTCATACCAATTATTGGTTGGTTCGTATACAATCCTTCCTCTCTAGCTCGCTATCTCTACCGTGATCCCACAATATACACCTATTTCTATCGGAAGTGCAGTAGTCACTCAAGATCCTATTGGAACACCACTTCCTCTTACACCAAATCCTTCACTTCCACTTGGGTATCATTCTCTAAATACTTCTATTGCTAATCCTGCCCATAATCCATCTGGAGGGGCTAGTATTTTTGTTCCTCCTGGGTATAATGTTTCTAGTAGTTATGTTCCTACACCTACCCAGGTTCTCTCCGGGGGGGATAGAATTACTCATAAATCATTTAATGGTACAGGATTTAAACCTTACAGTGTTCTACCTTCATTATCTATTATGTTAGAAGGTGAAGAGGTTAATGTTGAGGTTCATTTATTTGATGCACCTCTCGATTACAATATTCTACTTGCCCTTAGTTGAATTGATTCCATGCATGTAGTTGTTTCTACTCTTTTCCGTGTGATACATTTTTCTCACCATGGAAAATTTATTACTATCGATCAACTTTCCTTTTTTAATTTCGATTCTCATACTAGTAACATACCTTTTATTGCGAAAACACCTCCTGGTTATGAGAATATCAGTGTGGGTCTCTTAAAATATTCATCATTAATGGCTACATTCCCCATTCCACCACCTGATATTCCTACTCCTTTTTTCGCCTCAATCAACATGATATCAACCACTATTGGTGAAATCCATTAGTCTTCCCTGACGATTGTCTTTGTTATGACAAAAGCATGCCTTTAAGTCTAGTAGATTTGGCTTATCAAGCTATTCAATAGACAAATCCATCTCCTCATTATCTCTTAGATATGTCTCCGGATGCATTTCACGTAGTCTTTCACATCGATGAAATGATTATGACAGCCATGTCTATGGAAGATACGCTATGGGATGATGGGAATCATCATTCTATTCTCTTCTTGGAACCCGAGACTATAGAGAGTTATAAACGAATCTTAGATCCATCTACTGTTGTTACTTTTCCCCTTGTTCCTAAACTAATACACGATGTTTTGTATCAAGGGAACTTGGATAACATTTAACCCACCATAATTTTAGATATTTTGATTAAACCTAGAGTCATGGAAAATGTTCACATTGGTGCCTCATGTTCTGTCAATGAGGTCCAGATTTATAAATCTCTTTTCCAAGAATTCTTTGACACTTTTTCCTGGATTTACGAAGATATGTCGGGCATTGATCCAAATATTGTTGTACATGATATTACGACTTACCCGGGCGCTGAAACCATTTGACAGATACTTCTCCTAGTACATCCATGCAAAGTTGTTGCTATTAAAATAAAAAATGAAAAACTTCTTAAAGCTGGCTTTGTTTATCCCGTGGATTTAACCGATTGGGTATCTAATATGGTTTTGGTTACAAAGAAACAAGGAACGATATGTGTTTTTTTAGATTAAAGGGATATCAACAAGTCTTGTCCCAAGGACAATTATTTGACCCCTTTTGTTGACCAGATCATTGACGAATGTGCGGGGAATGAAATATTTTCTTTAATGGATGGTTTCTCTAGCTATAATCAAATCAATATTTTACCTGCAAATCAACATAAGAATTTTTTTGTCTGCCCTTGGGGAACCTTCACATACCGCAAACTAGTTTTTGGTCTGAAGAATGCTGGTGCGAATTTTTAGCATGCTATGTCTTATGCTTTTCATGATATTAAGAACATTGTACAACGTTACCTAAATGATTTACCAGTGCATTCCCTGCATCGTCAAGATCACCTAACACATTTATAAGCCATTTTCCTATTCTATCTCTATTATTGCATATGATTGAATCCACATAAACGTGTCTTTTGTGTGGATTCTGGACGACTTCTTGGTTTTATCATTTCTACACATGGGATTAGGGTGGACCCTATGAAGGTTGAAGCTATCCTCAAATTTTCCTCCTCCTTCTACATTGCGCCAACTCCAAAGTTTGCAAGGGAAGGAAATTTTTTTATGTTGATTCATCCCCAACTATGATAAATTAATGAAAGGTTTTACTTGATTGCTTAACAAGGATCACGATTTTGTATGGGACAATACTTCCAACAAAGCCTTTGAAGATTTGAAACTTTCTTTAACCTATACACCACTCTTACTTCCACCCGATTATAGTCGATATTATTTCTTATACTTAGCTACTTCATACTCTACCATTGCTATGGTTCTAGTCCAAGAGGATGATACAAATGATGAAAATGTCATCTACTATTTGAGTCGGAGCCTCACAACCACTGAAACCAAATATTTTCATGTGGAGAAACTAGCCTTGGTAGCTGTTCAAGTTGTTCAACGTTTCCGTCATTATATCTTGTTACATAGAACGACCATCATTTTCGATTGCGACCATATGAAACCCATCCTTACTCGACAATTATTGGAGGGAAAATACTCCAAATTGATAGTTATTCTCCAGGAGTTTGATTTGGAATTTGAGCATGCCAAATCAAAGAAATATTTGGTTTTTGCCGAATTGATATGTGAGGTTTCCTCTATTGACATAGAAACTATGGTAGAGGATTTATTGCCTTATGAGTTTGTCTTTCTAATCAGTTCTGACAACATACAGTATGGAGAAATTATCATTTATCTCCAAACCCAAACCCAAACGTTTCGGCCCGATATTTCTAGTGTGGGTCATCATCGTATTCATTTATATTAAGCTCATCAATACATTATCGTATTCATTTATATTAAGCTCATCAATACATTATCCATCGTGGTATTGATTCAATTTTTCGACAATTCCTAACCTATGATGAAGCTGAGAAAGCTTTGAATGATTGTCATTGTAGATCATGTGGTAGTCATATGTCTAGGTATTCCACTGCGCAAAAGATCTTATGAGATGGTTACTTTTGGCCTTCATTGTTTAAGGATTGCATTGCTGTCATTCAGAAATTCCATGCTTGTCAAATGTATAACAATAAGATCTGATCTCATCCTGCTTCTCTTTACCCTATAGTTTCTGTTGTTTCATTCCCTAAATGGGGCATTGACTTCATGACATGTAATCCTCACTCGGTCAGGGGGCATGGATACATCCTCGTAGCCATGTATTATTTCACTGGGTTGTGGCGATGCTTACATTGGATAATACCAGGAAAACTGCAATGTTTTTCATATTCAATCATATCATTGCTAGATTTAGTGTCTCTCAATCCATTGTCACTGACCATGGTGTTCATTTTTGCAATTTCATGATGTCTAAACTTACCAAGAAGTTGGGTCTTTGACATGAAAACTCAACACCTTACTATCCATAGGCCAATGGCTAGGTTGAAGCAATTAACAAAGTTCTTAGTACTATGCCTCGACGGATGATAGGAATTCACAAGTCAAGATGGCACACGATGCTCTTATATGCCTTATGGGCCTATCGTACATATGTTAAATCTTCCATGGGGTTCACACCTTTCCAGTTACTATATTGTATTGAATCTATTCTGTCGATTGAATGTGAAATCCCTTCTTTGAAACTAGTTGTCAAAATTCTCCCTAACACCTCAACTAAAAAGGAACATCTCTTGTATTTGATGCAATTAGACGAGACTTGTCATGATGTTTTCTTAGTCATTGAAACTCACAAGAAGTGTGCCAAAGATAAATATGAAAAGTATGTCAAACCACATGTTTTTTATAAGGGTGATTTAGTTCTTCTTTACGAACGAGAACGTGACTTATTAGGGGCCAGTAAATTCGAGCCTATGTGGCGTGACCTTTATATTGTGAAATGAGTGTTGGAGAAAGGGGCTTACAAGCTGATATATTATGATGGAATTCCTTTGAGTGAAAACAAAAATGGGCTTTACTCTAAGAAGTACTATGATTAAACTATTTTTTCATCAGTGTCATGTATTTTTAGTGTACTATACTCTAGTGTTATTTTTCATTTTTGTTCTGCCTTTTAGTTTCTTACCTTGCATTGTTCTTTGTTTCCATATGTCAGTGTATTCACTACCCTATATTTTCTTTGTTGATGGTGCTAGTCATTGTACTCAAAACCTAACATCTGCTACATGGACAATCTATGCACCTACGGATGAGTTGATCAGTATACACGGTGTTTGCCTTGGTTGTGAAACTAATAATATCACAAAATACAATGCATTTATTGAATTATTAACTGACTCCATTTCATTTGGAATCTGTCATCTTATTGTACAACTCGATTCACAATTAGTACTGCTGCAGTTAAATAACATATATTCCATCTGACATCCCACTTTGTTAAGGGTATACTTAAGAATTCTCCTCTTGGAAAGACATTTTGATTATATCGAATATCAACATATTCTTGTATGTCTAAACACATTAATAGATGCATTGGCTAATTATGCGCTAGACAGGCATTTGAGACATTTATAAATCCAAACATACTTTTGAAAAAGACAAGTAAGACGGTAGGAACTTTATATTAATAACAATAAAAGTTACAAATAGTGTTTTCTCCAAGGTCCAAAATATCAAAAAGTGAAGCTCCTGGCTTCATGTACAAAAAGCATCAAGGATTTTTCTTGTTGTAATGAACAAATTCTCATTCCACTCTATGGAGAAGTCAAAACATTGATGCAGATATGCCAACTATATGGTGTTGATAATTCCTAGGAAGTTCATCCACTGTGGCATCAATGATATTCATGGTTAATCCCTTTAGGTTTTTCTCAATCACATCGAGGTCCATGACAACCACTCTTGCTACAACACCTATCTCTCCTTGCCTCTGAATGGGAGATGATCCCGAAGGACTATAAGGCCCAACATATGTGTTATTGAGAGCACTTGATTAGTCTTGGATAGATGACACAGATTTGTTTATATATAATTGAAATATAAAAAACATCATATAATGAAAATTTTCCTTCTTAAATATGTCTCCCCATTGATATCCCTCAGAAAGAGATAAGTAAGGATCCCCATGGAAACCTGTCTCGATGTATGCATAGTCCTCCACCATGATGAGTTGATTCCTTAGCCACTGGAAGAAAACATCAACATACTTGACGATAGGCATGCCACCTTGACGAGCCATTATGTCCACACACCTATTCATCCATGGATCTTATGGAGTGGTTATACCCCACTCCACCTGTAGATGTAGGATGGGGACCCTCTCCAGGAAGAAGGACATGAAAATGGACCTGTAACCAAACTATTTCAACCAACCATTTCGACACTTTGTCAATTTCTTTTTCATGTTCTTCAACACACCCTCACACCATTTGAAGACCCTAGGTTCCATGCACTCTATGGTGTATTGAAAATCGCTTTACAAAGACATGTGGGGAGTTTCACTCCCTACCATCCTGGTAATGTTATAAAAGATGGTATGCAATGGTAAATCCTGAACATCTGTGATGGCCACCTTACCACTATGTTTTTCCATACCGAACATGCAATGGTGATAAACATAGTAATCCATTGGTTCTCCTCCACCCCTGCTTCCCAAGTCTAAAACCTGAGAGCCTCGATGAGATAAACCCATCAAAAAGTAAATATCCTATAAGTCCAATGTGGGTATATGCACACCTACGCAGAATGATTGTTCATTCACATCCCACATGTGAACCAGATACTCTATCAAACTTAGTTGGGCTCTCATGCCTTGAATTTTGAAGAACTTGAGTAATTGTAACATCCCGCTCTGGTGCACTGAGAAAACTTATTCTTTGAGGACACTTGCTCACAAGTGATCTGGACTTTTACAATACTAAACCTTTTGTCCTTAATTATGATGCGTCATGATAGATGACATGATGTTTACTGCATTGATATAGACAGGTGCTATTGAATCGATTTTACTAAGTGTGTAGGGTTTGGGACCTTGAGGATGCAGAGGCATCGATGGAACCCCTTGGACTCCGGATTGAGTTAGGGAGTGTGCTATTTGGGTTGATTTATTTACTGTGCTATTACATTTGATTCGATGATATGATGTGGATATGCTATGACATGATTGTTGATGATGCAAGCTGACGATAGCTTGCCGACCAGACTCACATATGGAGTAAAGGGGCCACACACAACTACCAGAGAGGTTGAGGGAGAAGTGTGGACAACAACCCTGCCACAGCCTACTAGCACTCCCGTTGTGGCTCGAACTGTAGGTTAATGATTACCTAGTTTGAGAGGACCCACGATGCCGCGAGGGCAGACTGTGATAGTCACTCGCGATGATTCTAAGGGGCACGCAATAAGGTGGGGGCCTTATTCCTTAGAGCCCTTAGTCTCCCACAAGTTCACCAGGCAGAGTGTTGACTCCAGGGGTTATTGATATCTACCAATCAGTCAAGGGGTGAGTGGAACCCTTGGAGCACGTGATGCATCCTGAAGGGCACATCGCGCAAAATAAACAAACGAGGTGAGTGCCACCCTTGGAGCGCGTGGTGCATCCTAAAGGGCACGTCACGCAAAAGAAAAAAACGAGGCAAGTGGCACCCTTGGAGCACGTGGTGCATCCTGAAGGGCACGTCGCGTTGATATTGATGAAGGAACAAAGCTAGATGGCCCTAATACTTTTAACACATTAAGAAATTCTTAAAACAACTTCCCTAAGTCTAAAACTTCTCTAAGTCCTAAGTCTAAAACTTCTCTAGGGTAAAATTTTGTTTAACCTTAAGAAAAAGACCCTATAAAAATAAAAATAAAAATATAAACTAAAAACCACTTAAGTAATAGTTCTAGTCTTCATAAATTTTTGGGGTAAAATGAAGAGAGTAATAATTTAATTAAAATCCATGGTTTTAAATTGTAAAGAAGAAATAAATTATTTAACTTGTGCAAGTGTAAAAAGATTTCAAATTAATAATAAAAGGAAAAGAGTAAATAGCGCAACTGCCATTTTGGCCCTAATAAAAGGGGAAAGAAGGGAATAATAAAAATTAGGAAACTCAGGAATGGGGGGAAACATAATAAGGGAAAGAGGGGAACTTATGGTAAAAATCGAGGTCAACATAGTAAGGAATCTACAATTAAGAACCTTCTAAAATGAACTAAATTAGCAACTTCATTTTAGGGAAAGTATTTAAACCTGTAAGGGAATCTTGGAACACCTAGGAGTAAATTTAGGAGCAACTCTAGGTGGTTGAGGGAAATGAGACAATTAATAAATATAAAGAAAATAATTATTGGAGGAAAGAGGGGGATGGATGACACTTGTGCGAAGGAGAATATTTAGAAGATTTTTATTAAAACTTAATTTAAATATGATTTAGGGAAAGTTGGAGGTTCTAAAAACTATATAAAAGAAAGGGAAGATGAGGAAGAAGGGGATCAACTATTAGCATAACGTTACGCTACCGGATTTGTGACTTGACTGATTTACTTGTGAGGAGTTGGGATTTCCCAGCTCGGATAGGAGTGGTAGCTCGGCCTTGCGAGGCGAGCTGGGAGATAGACATACCATCTAATTAGTGTGTGGCCCCTTTGTGGCTCGGGAGGCTAAGGGGGAAGCAGAGTACCCCTAGCGATTGGCTAGGAGGTACCAGTGTAGTCTCAATGGTCGGCAAGAGAGAGCGGCAAGGAGCGCGTGGACGTCACCTGGAGCAGGTGTTTTTTTTTTCTTGGTTGAATGATAGAATGGATGTAGGAATTGGATTAAGGATCTTGTGGAATTGAATGGTTTTATACTTCGGTGAATATCATGGTGTAATGGATGAAAAATATATGTTACCTCTGTTATTAAATAGATAATGCATGAAAGGAATGTTACTTCATCATTTGATATTATTGTAATGGTTGTAAGAATTTTCCTTAGTGATTGTAAATGTGTACCGATGTAAAGTTTGCCTCTGCCCCAGGTTAATGAGAAATGCATGTTGTTACTAAGGGGCCCAATTCTGTTGTAATGGTCTACCATTGATCTTGTGATGGGATTTAAATAGGTTAAGTCTGCATTAAGGAAGTTAGATCTTGCAGCTGCTGCTGTTTTTACTCACCACGCCCAGCCTAGACTCAGCCCTTTTTCCCCAAGGGGCTTGTCACACGATATGATAGGCTCGATACTTAGTTCCCTCCTCTTAGTCTGTGTAGTGCACTCCCTTGGTTTCCCGCAGACTCTCTCTCCCTGGGTGCCTTGTATGGTTAACCTGTGATGCCTTGTGATGTGGCTTGGGTTGGTTAATTTGGGGATTTGATTCGAAGGGTATTAGCTATACTTCTACCAGGAGATTTTAAAGGAGTGAAATATCGTATCCTAGACTACAAATCTCAATGTCCCTTATGTAATAATTATTGGGCGGAGCTACTGTGCTTGCACCACGAAATGGTGGACGTCGTGTTTCTCCCATGCTCTGCAACCTTTGAACCTTAACTGGCAAATTTTGTTACCTGGCGGGTTACCTGGGGTTATTACGCTCTCAGATAGCATTTGGCTTCCTGACCATGGCTTCCTCCCCCTTGCTGTCATGTTGTTTTGGTTATAAACCAGAGCCCTCCTTTTATTTAAAAATTTCAACCAGGCACTGTGTACCATCACCTACTGACCCTGCGACAACGATTTCATGCTTTTTACAAAGGTTGACCCATGCATTTTCACCCAATCCCATATCTGCGTCGATGTTACTCCTCTGCATATCACTGTACGCTGAACACCATTATATAGGATGGATCTTGATATCATACATGAAATTCGTTTGCAGCAGCGAGCATGTTTAATTTCCTCATTGAATATGGAAATTTGACATGGTCGGATGAAGATAAGTGTTCCACCTTGCTGTTTCACTTTGACTAAAAATTCTTGCTGGAAATGTGCCTACATCACAGGACTAATTTCTAGAACTGCACTTGATGTTTTCCCTTTCATTGAGTATCTACAACATTGTATACTTACATGTCCTTGGTGTCAGATTTATTGGTCTCACTATCTACTACCAGCAATACTTAAAATCCTTTTTTTTTGGTGTTGATTATTGGTTACCATCGATCGGAGTCACAGATCACTATTTCTAATTTCTAATTTTATGATTACCATCGAACAGAATCACAGATTGCAGTTTCTATATTTTCATTTCATTTATCGTTCAATAGTTATTTTCCATAAGTGTACAATATATATCTACAAAAAAATGTTTTTCTCATGTTGGTCAACTGCACGTGTTCCGTTGAATTCCACAAGTCTCCTTCTCTGGTTTTATGGCTACATGTGTCAGATTGTATTGTGAGGTAAATTAGTGGTATGGTATGTTATTCATAAATGGTTAGAATCATTTATTATGCATTAGTATTGAGGAATTGCAATTAATTGAGTGTACATTATTTTTAAGGGTAGATTTGGTAACTGTCTACTAATTGGAATTATTTGGAGTAAATGGATAATTTAAATACGAAATGATGCTAATGTTGATTAGTTATTAGGTTACATTACTGATTCATTAAGACTCATTGAATTCGATGACTAACATATTGTTATTGATTAAAGATAATAATGAATGGTGAATTTAGAGTTGTATCAATTATCGATTTGGAATGGTTAGTTTAGATGTGAAAATGATGTTGATGTTAATGGTCAATTTGGTTATATAAATTTTTGTTTATCATCCAAATGTGGTAATTATTCTCTATCTACTAAATCAAACGACCTATCTTATTATTCGGATTGGAGGACTTGCCTTAATAATGTATAGAGGGTAATGTTTTAAGGGGTAGTGTTCTATTAGAAATGGGATATAATTTTAATGCCATAGGGTAATGCCTTAATATAACTTGGACTTGGTTGATGTATTTGGGGTGATTCTTAAATATAACTTGGACATGGTTTTTAATATAATTGGTATTGCGTTAATAAACATGGATAGGGTATTAATATAAATAGAGTATGGTTTAACATAATGTGGATATTGCTCTTTTGAATGTTAAAGGTGTTGATTGTTTAACTCCTTATTTGATGTATTAAGCAACTTTTACTTCCTTTAATAGTTCATTAAGTTGATCTTTTATAATTTCCTTGAGAGGAAGGGATATGTTAAGTGGTGTCAAATTCTTAAATTGTCATTTAAGTAAGATAATTCGCTTTCTTATGATACCTAGTGAGCTGCATAGGAGTTGTACTATTTCTGGACTTGAACCATCGATAAGTTATTCCTGACTTATATGAGCTTGATCTTAACAAAAGGCTAGTCGTATTTAAAGAGTTTGCAACAATTCAAATTGTAATTGTGTGCTAATGTTTCTTGCTATTCTCCATGTAATTCCTATTGCTCCATTGGTTTCTTTTTATAATTCTTAAGGGGTTGATCAATCATAGCATATTATTTTTAGCACCATGTTAGGTATGACGGGCATAAGTTTAGTCACTTCATGTAGAAATGTTAGCTACATTAAATCTTTGAATGATTAATTCCACACCTTGAAGTAAATTAGATGGCTACCCTTGCTTCCTGATTTAATAAAGTTGTTTTCATCTCGCTCGCACTTATGTCGTTTCGTGAAGGAATTTTGTAATTCAATCTTATTGCACCATGGATTTATTATAATATGTGTTGATTCATAGTACTTCTTCGCACAATGATCGTCCTTGATATTTGTTTTATTTTTATTTTTTGGGTCTAGATTGTGTCGGGCGGGATGTAGACACCTCCATGTTCCTCAGAATAGTCGCCATCCCTGAGACCTTAAATGGTTAAAATCGATGGGAACCTGGGCTTGAGCGTTTCTTATGTGTCTTGGAGGTCCTAACCATTGCAGGGTAGGACGGGTGGGTAGTCAGTCTTATTATTGTCTATTGGTTGTCGTTCTTTTCTTAGAGGGGTTTATGTGCATCTTAGATCTCCATGTTGTCATCGCATTGCATGCATCATGTTCATCGTCGAATGGCGACGCAGAGTCAAATGTATTATTATCCTTGTACACACACACAAACACACACACACACACAAAAATAATTTTATGCACTTGTTATGAGAAGTTGTCACCGTAACGAGGAGGTTTGTTACATATGGTATCAGAGAAGGTTAGACCCACGACTTGGGATCGCTACGAATTTTGTTGACATGATTTGATTACACTATTGCTAATTGAGTTGATTGTGTGTGTGCAGGTAATCATGGTTAGAGGATGCCGCAGAGGTAGACAACGGGGTGCTAGGGGAGAAGGAAAGATGCCTCCAGTAGCATCCACGCCTGAGGGGTCTAACCCCCAGGGAGACGAGCAAGTTCTCAGACAGGAGTAGATAGCAGTTGGTGACGTGGTTGGGATGATGAGATCTTTTCAGTGAATGTCCGAGGCATTCATCAACTGCTTGGATAGAGATGAGGCCAAGGCACCGGCACCCACTGAGGTTCCACCATGTGCACTGCCTGTTACTGGTAGCATTCATCATGAACTTAAGAAGGTTAAATTTCCCAAGTTCTTTGGTGCTCCGGATGGCGTCGCTGTCAAGGCATGGTTGGAGAATATGGCGATGTGCTTCGCACTTCATGATTATACCTCCAACATGAAGGTCTGCATGGTGGTATTTCAACTTAAGGGGAGCGCTCTTATATGGTGGAAGACACTCCTACCATAGCTGAACATGGACGTTGAAGATGTGTCATGGGAACTGTTCAAGGAACGGTTCCAAGAGAGGTACCTTTCAGAGGAATTCATCGAGCGTCAGCTCAATGAGTTCAACGCCTTACAATAGGGAGGTCATACAGTGCCCGAGTATGAGGCCCATTTTATGGAGCTGCTCCAGTATGCTCCGCACCTTAACACAAAGAAACTTAAGGTCAATAGGTTTGTGTTCAGCCTTAACGGTAGCCTGCATGAAAAGGTTAGGATTTTGATGCCTCAAACCTTTCACGTTGCCATCCAGAAGGCCCTCAAAGTAGAGGAGGAGCTTATTAGTGGGGGTCAGACCAGGACTCCAATGAGACCAGTAGGGTAGGTTTCATTTGGAACACAAAAGCACCAGACACCAACGAGACATACGCCAGGATATTATGGCTTCCAAAGGGGATCCACTTTCACCACACCCCGGTGACCGCAGCCTCAACAACAAACACCTTATCGGGGACCACCGCATCAGTAGCACCGTCGCCTGTAGTAGCAGTAGTTTAGGCCTGTTCAGTAGAACAGATCAGGGTTCTAGGCCAGTGGGTCATCATCTTCTACTTCAAGTACCAGGAATAGTGGGCCAAAGAAGGGATGTTGGACGTGTGGGGAGCCACACTAACAGTGCGACTTTCCTGTGGAGAGGACCAGAGCATCCAGATCAGCTGGACCCACTACAGTGGGAGATATGGGCAAGGCCCATCGAATTCATGCAGTAGTGAACAACTGCCAGGAAGAGCATCAGTAGACTGTGCTCGAGATGACAGGTATTGTCACTGACCAGACCCTTAGCATTTTGATTGATATTGGTGCTACTGAGAGTTTCATTTCTGGTGCAGTGCTAAAAAGAATTAAGGTAAAGGCAATTGAGCAGGATGAGTTTAGCTTCGTAGAGATGGCTTCAAGAGCCAAATAGAAGGTGGGAGGAAAGGTTATGGGATCTTCCCTGAACCTAGGAGAGTTTGTCATGAGGACCAACTTGTACATCACAATCTTAGGATCTTATGATGTCATGATTGGTATGGATTGGTTAGAGTCGCACGAGGCGATACTCAACTGTAAGACAAAACGGTTGAGCTTGGTCGATGATGAGGGCCAGAGACGTGTGATTGTAGGATAGAACCAGGGAGTTTCCCTAAGGTTCATCTCTTCCTTACAATTATGGAAGAGTATGCACAAGGGGTGCAAGCTTTATGCGATCCTTGCGCTAAATGAGAAGGGAGTAGCAGAAGGTCTAGAACACCTTTCGGTGGTGAGAGAGTTTGCGGACACGTTTCCAGAGAAGTTACCTGGGATGCCACCGGAGAGGGAAATGGAGTTTACCATAGACCTAAAATTGGGGACTGAACCGATAGCAAGAATGCCTTATCGGATGTTGACCTCTAAGTTACAAGAGTTGAAAATGCAACTGAAGGAGTTCTTGGACCTGGGATTGATATGTCCTACTGTGTCACCGTGGGGTGCAGCAGTTATTTTCATACGAAAGAAGGACGGATCGTGGAGGCTTTGCATTGACTACTGTCAACTAAACAAGGCCACGATCAAGAATCAGTATCCCTTGCCGAGAATTGATGATCTGTTCGATCAAATGAAGGGTGAGATGGTGTTCTCCAAGATCGATTTTCAATCAGGGTATCACCAATTGTGGATCAAGGAGGATGATGTCCCTAAGACCGCCTTTAAGACGAGATTTGGACATTACGAGTTTATTGTTTTTCCATTTGGACTGACAAACGCCCCAGGAGTATTTATGAGTTTGATGAATGGGGTGTTCCGCGAGTACTTGGACAAGTTCGTCCAAGTATTCATCGACGATATTTTGTTCTACTCTCAGACGACAGAGGAGCATGACAAGCACTTGCGCTTGGTACTACAGTGTCTATGAGAGCACAAATTGTATGGAAAGTTGTCCAAATGCTCTTTTTATCAATCGAGGATTCACTACTTAGGGCATGTCATCTCCAACGAAGGTATCGCTATAGATCCTGCCAAGGTCAAGGCTATTATGGAATGGCCTATGCTGAAAAATTTCATAGAAGTGCGTAGCTTTATGGGATTAGCAGGATACTATCGACGGTTTGTCGAGGGATTTTCGAAGATAGCAAATCCAATCACGGAATTGCAGAAGAAAAACAAGAAGTTTGTTTGGGCCAAGAAATGCACTGAAGCATTTCGAAGGCCTAAAGAGTTGTTGACAACAGCGTCGATACTAAAGGTCCCTGACATGGACATGGAATTCTTGGTATGCATTGATGCATCCAAGGAAGGTTTAGGCAGAGTCTTGATGCAAGACGGATGAGTAATTGCTTACATTTCAAGGAAACTGAGAAGGCACGAGGAGAACTATGTGACGCATGATTTGGAGTTATTAGCCATCGTATATGCCTTGAAGGTTTGGAGACACTACCTTGTTGGATGAAAATTTGAAATAAATACTGATCATTGTGGACTACAACACATTTTTACACAAAGCGACCTGAACGCGCGACAACGGCGTTGGTGAGAATTGCTTAGCGAGTATGATTTTGAGATTACTTACATAAAAGGAACAGTGAACCGAGTGGCGGATGCTTTGAGTCAGAGGCCACGTATCTTTTCAGTGCTGCCCCTTCAGATGAATCTATGAGAGAAGATTCTCACTTTACAGCGTGACGATGATTGGTACAAGGAGGTCAAGGTTTTTATCGGACAAAACACAATGATGGTACCATGGTATGAGGGATATTCATTTGATAGTGATGGGTTATTAAGGTTTAAAATTCAGATTTAAATACCACTAAATGATGAGTTGAGGATGTTGATCCTGAGCGAGGCTCATAGAGCAGTCTACATGGCTCACGCGGGAGTCATGAATATGAGGGCAGATCTTAAACCCTTATTCTTCTAGAGGGGAATGAAGGCCGACATAGTTAACTATGTGGCCAGGTGTCTAGAGTGTCAATAGGTGAAGGCTGAACATAGACATCTAGCAGGATTACTACAACCACATGCTATTCCAGAATTGAAATGGGAGGTCATTTCGATGGATTTTATTATTGGATTGCCACTGATAGGAAGGAGACACGACTCGATTTTCATATTAGTAGACACTCTGACGAAGAGTGCTCACTTTATTCCTGTGCGTACAACATATCAGGCACCTGACATAGCTAGAGTTTTCATCAGTGAGATTGTGAGGCTGCATGGCATGCCTAAGAGGATTATATCCGATCAAGGATCGATGTTTACTGGACAATTTTGGACGAGTTTCCAAGAGGCATTGGGAACTCAACTTAACTTTAGTACTGCGTATCACCCAAAGACTGACATATAGATAGAACAAATGGACTAAACCTTGGAGGACATGTTGTGCATGTACTGATGGACCAACAAAAGCGTTGAGAAGAATTCTTGCCACTAGTAGAGTTCGCTTACAACAACAGTTACCAGAGCATGATTAAGATGGCGCCCTTCAAGTTTCTTTATGGGCGACCATGTCGAATGCCCTTGAGTTGGGATCGGCTGGAGGATAGGGTCCTGGTGGGACCAGAAGTGATCCAAGAAATGGAAGAGCAAATGAAAACCATAAGACAAAGGATTAAAGAAGCGCAGGATCAACAGAAGAGTATGTCGATGCACACCGATTCGACCGTAGTTACGAGGTCGACGATCGAGTCTTCTTGCGGGTTAAACCACATAAGAGTTTGATCAAGTTTGGAAAAGGAGATAAACTCTCTCCTAGGTTCATGGGACCTTTCGAGATTGTGGAGAGAAAGGGGCATGTGGCCTATCGATTAGCCTTGCCTAATTCTTTGAGGTGTATGCATGATATTTTTCATGTATCTGTTTTGAGACATTATATTAGTGATCCTACACATGTGATTGACATGAGTTTCTTATAGGTATCATATGAGGGAGCGCTCACAGCTGAGCTGGTCCGCATCTTAGATCACCACGTTCGACAGTTACGATGTCGAACAGTAGATCAGGTCAAGGTCCAGTGGGACAATTATAGTCCGCACTTACCGACCTAGGAGGACGCATATGATATGCGCCAACAGTTCCCATTTTTGTTTGATAGATAAACACATGATACTGTGATATATTTATTTTGGCATTTATACTATGAAACTTCGGGATGAAGTTTAGACCAAGAGGGGGTGTATGTAACATCCCTCTCTGGCGCACTGAGAAAACTTATTCTTTGAGGACACTTGCTCAAAAGTGATCCAGACTTTTATGATATTAAACCTTTTGTCCTTAATTATAATGTGTTATGATAGATGACATGATGTTTAATGCATTGATATAGACAGGTGCTATTGACTCAGTTTTACTAAGTGTGCAGGGTTTGGTACCTTGAGGATGCAGAGGCATCAATGGAACCCCTTGGAATTTGGATTGAGTCAGGGAGTGTGCTATTTGGGTTGATTTATTTACTGTGCTATTAAATTTGATTCGATGATATGATGTGGACATGTCCTGACATGATTGTTGATGAGGCAGGTTGACGATAGCTTGCCGACCAGACCCACATATGGAGTAAAGGGGCCACACACAACTACCAGAGAGGTTGAGGGAGTAAAGGGGCCACATCCTACTAGCACTCCCACTGTGGCTCGAACTATAGGTTAACGATTACCTAGTTCGAGAGGACCCACGATTCCGTGAGGGAAAACTGTGATAGTCGCTCGCAATGATTCTAAGGGACATGCAATAAGGCGGGGTCCTTATTCCTTAGAGCCCTTAGTCTCCCACAAGTTCACCTATCAGAGTGTTGATTCCAGGGGTTATTGATGTCTACCAATCAGTCAAGAGGCGAGTGGCACCCTTGGAGCATGTGGTGCATCCTAAAGGGCACGTCGCGCAAAAGAAACAAATGAGGTGAGAAACACCCTTGGAGCACATGGTGCATCCTGAAGGGCACGTCGCGCAAAAGAAGCAAACGAGGCGAGTGGCACCCTTGGAGCACATGGTGCGTCCTGAAGGGCACATCACATTAATATTGATGAAGGAAAAAACCTAGATGGAACTAAGACTTTTAACATATTAATAAATTCTTAAAACAACTTCCCTAAATAATTGTCGCCCAGTTCATAATCTAAGTCCTAAGTCTAAAAATTCTCTAGGGTAAAATTTTGTTTAACCTTAAGAAAAAGACCCTATAAAAATAAAAATAAAAATTTAAACAAAAAACCACTTAAGTAATAGTTTTAGTCTTCATAATTTTTGGGGGTAAAATGAAGAGAGTAATAATTGAATTAAAATCCATGGTTTTAAATTGTAAAGAAAAAATAAATTATTTAACTAGTGAAAGTGTAAAAAAATTTCAAATTAATAATAAAAGGAAAAGAGTAAATAGCGCAACTGCCATTTTGTCCCTAATAAAAGGGGAAAGAAGGGAATAATAAAAATTAGGAAACTAAAGAATGGGGGGAAGAATAATAAAGGAAAGAGGGGAACTTATGGTAAAAATCAAGGTCAACATAGTAAGGAATCTGCAATTAAGAACCTTCTAAAATGAACTAAATTAACAACTTCATTTTAGGGAAAGTATTTAAACCTGTAACGGAATCTAGGAACACCTAGGAGTAAATTTAGGAGCAACTCTAGGTGGGTGGGGGAAATGAGACAATTAATAAATATAAAGAAAATAATTATTGGAGGAAAGAGGGGGATGGATGACACTTGTGCGAAGGAGAATATTTAGAAGATTTTTATTAAAACTTAATTTAAATGTGATTTAGGGAAAGTTGGAGGTTCTAAAAACTCTATAAAAGAAAGGGAAGATGAGGAAGAAGGGGATCGGTTGTTAGCGTAACGTTACGCTGACAGATTTGTGACTTGACTGATTTACTTTTGAGGAGTTGGGATTTCCTAGCTTGGATAGGAGTGATAGCTTGGCCTTGTGAGGTGAGCTAGGAGCTAGATGTACCATCTGGTTAGTGTGTGGCCCCTTTGTGGCTTGAGGGGATAAGGGGGAAGCAGAGTACCCCTAGCGATTGGCTTGGAGGTACCAGTGTAGTCTCGACGGTCGACGAGCGGGAGCGGCAAGGAACACACGGATGTCACCCGGAGCAGGTGAACAGGCAAAGATATGTTTCTTTTTCTTGGTTGAATGATAGAATGGATGTAGGAATTGGATTAAGGATCTTGTGGAATTGAATGGTTTTATACTTTGGCAAATATCATGGTGTAATGGATGAAAAATATATGTTACCTCCACTATTAAATAGATAATGCATGAAAGGAATGTTACTTCATCATTTCATATTATTGTAATGGTTGTAAGAATTTTCCTTAGTGATTGTAAATGTGTACCGATGTAAAGTTTTCCTTTGTGCTAGGTTAATGAGAAATGCATGTTGTTACTGAGGGGCCCGATTTTGTTGTAATGGTTTGCCATTGATCTTGTGATGGGATTTAAATAGGTTAAGGCTGCGTTAAGGCGGTTAGATCTTGTAGCTGTTGTTGTTTTTACTCACCATGCCTAGCCCAGACTCAGCCCTTTTTCCCCAAGGGGCTTGTCACACGATATGACAGACTCGATACTTATTTCCCTCCTCTTAGTCTGCGTAGTGCACTCCCTTGGTTCCCCGCGGACACTCTCTCCCTGGGCGCCTTGTATGGTTAACCTGTGATGCCTTGTGATGTGGCTTGGGTTGGTTAATTTGGGGATTGGATTAGAAGGGTATTAGCTATACTTCTACTAGGCGATTTTAAAGGAGTGAAATATCGTATCCTGGCCTGTGAATCTTGACCTCCCTTCTATAATAATTATTGGGCGGAGCTATTGTTCTTGCACCACAAAATGGTGGACGTCGTGTTTCTCCCGCGCTCTGCAACCTTTGAACCTTAACTGGCAAATTTTGTTACGTGGCGGGTTACCTGGGGTTACTGCACTCTAAGATAGCGTTTGGCTTCCTGACCATGGCTTCCTCCCCCTTGCTGTCACGATGTTCTGGCTATAAACCAGAGCCCTCATTTTATTTAAAAATTTCAACCAGGCATTGTTTACCATCACCTACTGACCCTGCAATAGCCATCTCTTGCTTTTTACGATGGTTGACCCACGGGTTTTCACCCAACCCCATCTCTGCGTTGATGTTACTCCTTCTCTACATATCACTGTATGTTGAACACCATTATATAGAATGGATCTTAATATCATACACGAAATTCGTTTGCAGCAGTGAGCATGTTTAATTTCGTGATTGAATATGGAAATTTGACATGGTCAGATGAAGATAAGAGTGTCGCCCTACTATTTCACTTTGACTGAAAACTCTTGCTCGAAATGCGCCTACATCACAGGACTAATTTATGTAACGACGCTTGTTGTTTTCCCTTCCATTCAGTATCTACAACATTGTATACTTACACATCCTTAGTGTCATATTTATTTGTCTCACTATCTACTACCAGCAATACTTAAAACCCTTTTTTTTGTGTTGATTATTGGTTACCATCGATCAGAATCACAGATCGTTGTTTCTAATTTCTAATTTTGTGATTAACATCGAATGGAATCACAGATTGAAGTTTCTGTATTTTTGTTTCATTTATCGTTCAATAGTTATTTTTTATAAGTGTACAATATATATCTACAAAAAAATGTTTTCCTCATGTTGGTCAATTCCACGTGTTCTGTTGAATTCCACAAGTCTCCTTCTCTGGTTTTATGGCTATAGGTGTCAGATTGTATTGTGAGGTAAATTAGTGGTATGGTATGTTATTCATAAATGGTTACGATCATTTATTATGCATTAGTATTGAGGAATTGCAATTAATTGAGTGTACATTATTTTTAAGGGTAGATTTGGTAACTATCTACTAATTGGAATTATTTGGAGTAAATGGGTAATTAGATGACTAACATATTGTTATCGATTAAAGATAATAATGAATGGTGAATTTACAGTTGTATCAATTATCAATTTGGAATGGTTAGTTTAGACGTGAAAATGATGTTGATGTTCATGGTCAATTTGGTTATATAAATTTTTGTTTATCATCCAAATGTGGTAATTATTTTCTATCTACTAAATCAAACGACCTATCTTGTTATTCGGATAGGAGGACTTTCCTTAATAATGTATAGAGGGTAATGTTTTAAGGGGCAGTGTCCTATTAGAAATGGGATATAATTTTAATGCCATAGGGTAATGCCTTAATATAACTTGGACTTGGTTGATGTATTTGGGGTGATGCTTAAATATAACTTGGACATGGTTTTTAATATAATTGGTATTGCGTTAATAAACATGGATAGGGTATTAATATAAATAGAGTATCGTTTAACATAATGTGGATATTGCTCTTTTGAATGTTAAAGGTGTTGATCGTTTAACTCCTTATTTGATGTATTAAGCAGCTTTTACTTCCTTTAATAGTTCATTAAGTTGATCTTTTATAATTTCCTTGAGAGGAAGGGATATGTTAAGTGGTGTCAAATTCTTAAATTGTCATTTAAGTAAGATAATTCACTTTCTTATGATACCTAGTGAGCTACATAGGAGTTGTACTATTTCTGGAGTTGAACCATCGATAAGTTATTCCTGACTTATATGAGCTTGATCTTAACAAAAGGCTAGTCATATTTAAAGAGTTTGCAACAATTCAAATTGTAATTATGTGCTAATGTTTCTTGCTATTCTCCATGTAATTCCTATTGCTCCATTGGTTTCTTTTTATAATGCTTAAGGGGTTGATCAATCATAGCATATTAGTTTTAGCGCCACCTTAGGTATGACAGGCATAAGTGTAGTCACTTCATGTAGAAATGTCAGCTACATTAAATCTTTGAATGATTAATTCCGCACCTTGCAGTAAATTAGATGGCTACCCTTGCTTCTTGATTTAATAAAGTTGTTTTCATCTCACTCGCACTTATGTCGTTTCACGAAGGAATTTCGTAATTCAATCTTCTTGCACCATGGATTTCTTATAATATGTGTTGATTCATAGTACTTCTTCGCACAATGATCATCCTTGATTTTAGTTTTTTTGTATTTTTTTGGTCTGGATTGTGTCGGGCGGGATGTAGACACCTCCATGTTCCTCAGAACAGTCGCCAGCCCTGAGACCTTAAATGGTTAAAATCGATGGGAACCTAGGCTTGAGCATTGCTTATGTGTCTTGGAGGTCCTAACCATTGCAGGGTAGGACGGGTGGGTAGTTAGTCTTATTATTGTCTTTCAGTTGTCATTCTTTGCTTACAGGTGTTTATGTGTGTCTTAGATCTCTATGTTTTCATCACATTGCATGCATCATGTTCGTCGTGGGATGGCGACGCAGAGTCAAATGTATTATTATTCTTGTACACACACGCACACACAGACACAAAAAAAAAGAAATTTATGCACTTGTTATGAGAGTTTGTCACCGTAACGAGGAGGTTCATTACAGTAATCAACATTGCCTTAAGTGCCATAACTATACCTAGGTCATTCCTGGAAAAATAGTCTTCTCATTAATTCTCTCATTCTCTCCACTCGAGCATTTTGAGCAAGGAAATCCTACCAAGGAACATCAAAAAAAGATTAGAATCATAAAAATCCATTCTTGAAAGTTTATCTAGGTATCTTTATCTTTTCAAAAGTTGATTTGTGTTCATTGTAGGGCAGTTCTTTCATGCAGGGTGACATTGTCGCACCATGTTTTTGAGCCCCCTGCGACGATTCTAGATCGTCACAGTTCACGATGCTATGGGCCTGCGATGAACTAAAATCACATGTACCCCCAACAAATCGACCCAAACTCAACAATAAACGAATAAAAACAAAATTTTAAACCATGAAAAGATAAAGAAGCAGAATATTACCTTTTTTATGGAGATGGTTTGTGAAATGATCCACCAAGCGCTCCAGAATCGACAGCTGAAATTTGGGAGGAAAAGAGGGTTTTGAGCACTATGTCGGTAAATTTGTAAATGAAATGGTAAAATGGTTTTTTTGGCCTATTTTCTTGTTTTTTTACCATAGTTTATTGCAAATTTAAATATTTTTTTATATTTTACTCGTGCCCTAAAATCTAACAACTTTGCAAAGTGTTTTATTTTACATATTAAAAGTTCTAAGGACAAGATGTTTGACTAGGGTCCACCATTTTTTATTATTTTTGTGTATTGTTTCTTATGAACATATGCTTTTAGGGATTTTTAGGATAAACTCTAAGAACATTATTAATTCTTTATCATGCTCTTGAAACCATGAGAATGCAATTGAGTAATCTTTTGTCATTTTTTCGAACTCGTATTGGTAATACGAAAAATGAACCCTATGGAGTATCCTTTAATATCTTTTCAAGCTCCCTAAAAACATGAAAATATAGTCCAGCCACCTTGTTCTTTTCATGTTTGTAAAAGTATTTGAAAAAAATGTTTGATCAGTGGTATATTAACTCTTTTTCGGTCTCATCGGACTAACTTACGAAAAATGACCTTATGGAGTTCTCTTTAAGTGTTTTTCAGAATCTCTAAACATGAAAATCCCTTGAGTTTCCTTTCTTTGGACTCATTAAAAAAGCATCGAAAGACCCATATGGGATCGAACCACTCCTTCTTAGGTTTCATTAAAAATACTCTGATGGACTCATCCAAAACATGAGCTTACATCACAAGAATACGTTATCCTCCTCAAGCTTGCGTAAAAATAAAGAGGTACTCACTAGAAATGGTGGGGGGAAATTGGGAAGAAATGTGTCGTTGTATTTGTGATAGTGGAAGAAAAGTTACTCTTGAACAAGACATGCCCTTCATCATTATATCCAGGTTGGGAAATCCATTTGTCTCTCCTTTGACCATCCATAAGTTCATATGTTGGGTATTCCTTTGAGTCAATGTTTCCAAGACAATTGTCGTGTCGTTTATATGTTCAAGATAAGTCCAACCTAAAAAACCCTTCTATTGAGTGGACCATCTATAGTTATAAATTTTCTACCATGTCGACCTCCCCTAAGTCAGTTTTGATTCACTTCATACTCTGATCTGCTTCAAATATATTACATATTTCATGTCATTGATGGTTAATACATAAATGCCCTCCTATGATGAGTTTTTTATTGTCGAATTCAACTCATTATCTGAGAACAAGACTTAGAAATCACATTGGTACCTTGGAACCTGCATGCCTCAATGGTAGGTTTCCTCACTTTCAATAGTGGGTTCACATCATTGGCCCCTAATGGGAATATTCCATTGAGTATTCCACTTCAACTCATTCATTCACACTCATTGGATTGTACTAGAGTACCTTGGGATTCATTGACATCAATGGTCATTTCCCTTGCACTTGTTAACAATTTTCATTAATGACCCGTAATCAAGTGGTTTCTACCATGTTCGACTTTCACACCTGTAATCACATGTCTAGATTCATACTTAGAGACGATGGAATTGAAGACCCTAGATCTCATCATATCGATCCAGGTTTTGATGGAGTATTCATAAAGTTGCACTGACACATAGATCCAATGTGTATGTATAGTGGCTATGTCTGAATTTGAATTCTTTTAGAGCATAGATCCATAGTGTATTCCTCATGGCTATGCTGAATCATGATGACATGGATACATAGTGTATGTTTAGTGGCCATGACTCACTTCAAAGTTATGACTAGAGCCACTTGTAGTTTGATTATGGGAATTCCTACTTCAGAAGATGGTATATTATTATGCAGATGCTTGATTGTTTGCAGGTTCCTGATCGATGCGCTCCTTGTTTTCAACACACATATTCTACAAAGTATTTTAGGTGTTACGAGTTCCAACTTCATACTTTGGGGGGCACTATGTTAGACATTATTTTGGTCACCCTAGTGATCAACTAATGACATGTTCTTAATTCACTTCCATGTTCCCTAAAAATATTAAAAGAGACTTTCTCCAAGAGAAAAGTGGTTTGTTTTTCCTCCAAAAACAATGAAAAGGAATATCGGCACACCCTGCTCTATGCTTGGGGTGCAACGATTCTTGATCATCACACTCTGCACCAAATATGGACTGTGACATTGTCGCAGGTTTCCTGTGCATAAGGTGCCATGATTCTTAAGCAAGAGGAAAATTCAAAATTCATGAATGTTCTAGAAGGGAATCTTCTAGAAGGTGAGGTGGCCTTTGATCGGTTTGGATCTTACTCGCTTCTCTGATTTAGTGGGATCATCCTAATCTCCTCGTCCATACCTATTTGACACTATATAAGGAGGGATCTCTCATGGAAAAGGATAAGGTTGAAAAGGTTAAGGTTTTCATATGCATGAAGAGTTTTGCTATAGATTATACTTGAGATAACTTTTCTTTAGCTCTCAAGTCATATTGTGGATCCTGTTCATCAAAGGAATTAGAGAAAAGGTGTGTGTGTTCAAGAAAAGATCCATTGAAATGGATCTTGCAACATTAAGGCATGGTTTGTATTCTCCACTTTCCATTTTAATATAATACAACAATACATTTCCTCCCTATTAATGTGCCTTGGATTTTATTTTATAGCTCCTTGACATTATACATAGAATTCATTGGAATATATATATCTTTGTTCTCTCTCTCTTTGTTGGTTTGTTCTTCTTAAACATGTTCACCATCCTGTAAATCAAAAGATGGATAGACAACAATGAAACTACCGAGGATAATGCTTTATTTAAAAGGTATGTCACTCATTCCCCCCTGAACTAGTTTATATGACAATGAAGTCTAAAGTGAATTGTGTATTCTGTCTTGTTTTTTTCTAGCTTCCTATGGAAGTTAGGGATATTAGTTTGTGTCGGCAATTACCAATTTTTCTGATAACAATGTTACGTATAAAACCCCTAATTAATATCTTATTGAATTATTACATTTATTCTATAGTATTTATATGGAGCCTCTCAACCCCTTCATTACACACTTTCGTTATAATTGT
>ML797477.1:0-12694 GCA_009831015.1 Picea engelmannii
TAGGGAGATCTCTTTCCTGTGATACTATTCAGAGCTTCAGTTCATTTTCAGCAAGTTAGATAGAATGATTTCTTTACTACAACACTAAGTGCTTTTGGAATTAAGCATATATAGTGCGCAGCTATCTTTGAAACAAAAGACTTTCCTGGGTTGATAATTTATGTTTCACTTGGTTGTTTGAAATTAATTAAGCAATTATAGTGACCAACAAGAGGCTAGTGAAGACAAGGCATCGCTGGGTGCAAGAGTAGAGATGAAGAGCACAGGAGAGGAGTGCGCAGAGTTCACTGGGGAGTTGTTTCATTCCATGAGACAAGTTATTGCAGCAAACCGAGGATCAATGAACCAAAAGATGACTTCCACTTGTAAATTACAGAACCAAGAATGGTTCAAGGTATGAAGCAAGAGAAAGAAGTAGAAGAGATAGAAATTGTTGCTAAGTACATGTTGAGGTAGCATGAGCATAAAGGGAGCGGCGTCAAAGTGTGAAGGTGGCATGTGGCCTCAGCACAAGGTAGTGCTTTTCAAATTTCCCCGAGTAGTTTGATGCAGGGCATCCCTAAGGCATGTCAAGTTTGTTTTCTTCGCCTAATTTATGTGAAAAAAGTGGAAAGAAGGGACAACGGGAGCATTCTCATCCACCCAACCCCATCTAGTCAATGGACACCCAAATTCTTGCATGTGAAAGAACCATTTCTTGACATATATGGCAGGGAGGGTGAGCAAACATGCTCATCGCTTTAACCATGAACAGTGTTGTATATCTCTCCAATATATCGGATATATCGCTGAGATATACAGGAGGCCGATATATTGTTTGGAATATGTCGCGACATATCCGACATATTGAATGTGTCGCGACACATTCAATATGTCGCGACACATTGTGAAAATATCGCGAGATGATGGAAAATATCGGCCTGCCTGCAAAAAAAGGTGGAACTCAATTCTGCAGCATAGTTTTTGTCTAAGGCATTCAGTTGGATCCAACATCATGGGTGCTGGTCAAATTGAAGGATGGAGTCACTATGCCTGCAGTACTTTCTTCATTATATTATGGATGAACCGGGCCTGGTCTAAAACTATGATCTCATCGCTGATTTTTTTACTTATTATATGTTGTATCATCTCGTCACTGAATTACAAGAATGCTTGCAGGCCTGTTTATATTAAAAGGAAGTTTATTTAATGAAACACAACCCATATGGGTTTCTCAAATGCAGTATGTATATGCATTGTTCAGAATGTAATTTTCTCTCTCTTCCAGATAGAAATTACAGATATTCCCAAGGAAAATAAAAGAACTGAAACATCTCACGTGTATAAAAGAAAACAATTATGCAAAATATTCACACTTGAATGCAAATTTATAGAAACTGTCAATAATTGGCCTGTGTATGTGTGTCTAATAGATTGCAGACTACTAAATCCAATGTGTTCAAAAGTATGCTAAAGAGGCCAAAATGGCATATTCCTTTGCAACGAGGATCTAAAAACAAGAGCAAGTTGCTGTGGCTAAATGGACATTGGCAGATAGGCTGGAGGGGATGGATGTTTGAACATAGACAAGATGAGTCATCAAAGCTCTGCTATGACCTTCAAAGGGGCAATGAATAGTAAATACCATGTCTCTGTTAAAAAGAATACCACTCAAATCAATATGAGTCATGTGCAGAAGATCATGACCAATGTTGTATTTTCATATTTATGCAGCAGTGTGTCTATTTGATGTTGTTATTGCTTTACATGTTTAAAAAATTGAAAAAAATGGGTTTTTTGTATTTTTTTTGAGGTCTTGTGACATTTTCCGAGATATTTTGATATTTTCTGCCGATGTCACCGATAAGTTACATTCCTGACCCTTGCCGATACTTTCCCCAAGACGAGATATACAGCATTGCCATGAACTAATTTCAATAATGAACCCACCATGGAAAAGTAACGTCAGTCTCCAGCTGTAATTGAGGAGATTGCTGAGGCGAATCATTAAAAACAGAAGAGGTGGCAGGGAAATCACAGCCCAGGGAGAGGAGAAATAATGGGGAAAGACCAAAAAAATCATTGGGCAGCTAATTTGCTAAAGAAAGAGAGAATCATTGGGCAGCAAGAAGCGGATTCTTGAGAAGACTCAGGGAGCAAAATCACTGGAGAAAGAGAGGGGAAGTAATGGGAATAACAGCAGAATTTCCAGGCAGCAGACTCACTGTAGGAATAGAGGCAAATCCCTGGTCATTGGACTGAATTGCAGGCAGCACAACAGCAAGAAAAGAAAGAAATCTGGGCAGCGGAATCAATGGGAACAACATGTGTAACTGGTCCATTGAATTCCAGCTGAGTGAGCATTAAAAAATTCAGGTAATCATTGAAAGAAGGGAAGACTCTTCAGTATTGAAGTTGCTAAGTTAGAACAGCTAAAAGGCGAGAATCATATTCCCTGTGGAAAAAGGAAAAGAGGAGAAATGAGATCTGTCTCAGAAGGAGAAATTGCTGTGTGAGAAATGGGAGCTGTTGGTGAAGGAGAAAACACCGTGGGAGAAACAGAGGGGTGGTTTCTCCTTGAAATCTGAGCATGGGTACTTTAATGGCTGTTGAAATTTGATTTGTGATAGTAAGATCTCTGATGTGGGCTTGCCTTGTAACAGAGAGAGCCTATGGAGGCTGCATGTGTATAAGACTAAGTTGATTTCTTGATTTGTTGATTTATTTAATAGAACAGTCCTTGTCTGTGGTTGTGTTTCTTCCATTGTTGGTGGTTTCATGTGTTGGCTTCCAAATTAGTGTTGTGCACTCTGAGCTTCAGCAGGCAGCTGTGTTCCAATCTGCATCAACTTGTTACTGCAAGTTTAACATCATACGGGGTATTGTCCCATAGAGTACACTATTCTCAACATCAATGTTTCTTTTCCTTCTAGAAACTAAAAAGGCATGCCCATATCATATGATCTTCCCCTGTATAACCATGATTAGGCCCTGGAGTAACAATCTTTACAAGGCATGTAAAAATTCACTATAGAACTGATTAGACTGTTTTTAAATCTCTAGAATATAAATGAATATTTATAAAACCATAGCATAAGAAATTGATGATCAGTTCATCCAAAAACCATCATAGGTTGGCATTGTAGATGACAAAAGCTGAACAATACCACAGACGTATTTAGAAAATTATGCTGTGTAGGAGTCTGAAGAGCAAGTCCTGTCTGTCCTCTGTCAAAGCCTGTTACAACTGTGGTGAAATAAGCTTTTGCATATCAATAGAAAATCCATAGTAATACTGCCGCATAAAACATTTCAACCTATCTTTGTTTTAACAGAACATATTTCTGCACCGTCTATTTGAGTCCTTAATATAATACTTAAAAATCAAAATGCCCATATCAGAGGATCATTGCTGCTATTTAACATAAGTGGTATTGTTATGAAAAAGAAATAATTAAATTGAGAAATTTTCAGGACAATAAAGTCTAACAATCTTACACTGATTTATTATTATCAGGTCCAATAAACAGCCTGTCAGGTGCTGTTAATTCACATGAATTATCACAACATTATTAAAGTTGGACCAAGAGATGGGATCTCTCAAAATATAATTTGATAGAAACTAAGAACAAAGAGGGTTCGCAATAAATATCACATCATGGTTTTAGTAATTTAATCAGTCTTGCCAAAATATTAAAGAATGAGTCTAATAGCAACAGCCAAAGATATCCCCGGCAGCAGGAGAGTCAAGAATTCAGTGTTAATTACACTAAAGTTGACAAATAAGTCTTATGTATGGCATACTGACCTGTCTGAATTTACTTCTGGTGTACGGCTTAGTAATCTTACAAAAACAGGAAACAGAAAGGAATATAAAACATTTCTTCATCTTTCCATCATCACAGTTAGCAACTATTCTTACATTTTAACAAGCTGCTCATCATTGGCGAAGCTGGAAGACATCGTTTCCTGGCCTTTCAATGGTATATCACTCTCATTATCCATTAAACCATATTGGCCAATTTTCCGGAAAAACTTGACAAAATTATGCCAGTGGTCTGGAAAGAACATAGATGCACCCATACTTTTAAAAGTGAAAGAAGTCAAAAGGGGGAGATCAGGAGAGTTTCTAAGATGAACATTGTCAGTGATCCTCTTAAAAGCAGCATTGTCACAGCAGGGAAATGAATTCTCGCCTGCAACTGGCACGCCATGTTTATGACTTGCTCTTCGAATTTGAAGGAAAACTGACTCTGGACTACATCTTGCTTCAGCAGGATAGTAGATATCTGAAGCATCCATCCTTGGCAAAATCACTAACGATGCATTTTTGGCAAACATCTCCATGAAGGCATCATACCCATCATGACCTTCTACATTATAGAATCCAGCCGTAAGTTCTGCTGCATGTGACTTTGTTTTATACCACCAATGAACTGCTGGAAGCTTTCCAGATACGATTACCTCATCCTCCAGGAAAATACTTGCAGCTAGAGAAAGCATGCGATCTCCGTGAGCAATCAGTTGTGCACTATACCATGTAAGAAAAAACTCTCCATAGGGGGAACTCCAAGACCCACCATTTTCATTGAAGAAACCTCCCTCATTAGGCCACTGATTATATGATGGACTATCATGTGGACCTCCCAGTCCCCATACAGGGTGACCCATTGCTTCAGAATGCTGCTTCAGGTTGGCTAGCATATATTTATCATAGCATTGAAATTCTCCCACTCCAGGGAATTTCCACATGCCCTCTGGAAAGGAAGGATATTTCAGTTCACCATTGGGACCAAGACCGACAGATATTCCCTGTATAACAAAAGGCATGCATCAGCAATTCACTGAGATCTTCAGAAACATCCTCGAGTTATAAGCAAAAACGTAATATTCAGAGTCTTTGGTTTCCAATTCCACATATTAAATATATCAACGTGGAGCTTTTACAGAAGGGAATTCTTTTACTTATTTTCTCATATCCATACCTTCCGCAACTAAGTTCAATTCTAACGAAAATGAAATAATCTACTTCCCATGTCCATCTATTTGATGACTATAAAAAGGCAATAGAAAAAGAGTGAATGAGGTTGCTTCGAGTACTTTCTCCTTCTAATTCACTAAGCAAATGACAATAGCGTGTATAAGAAACTAACTGCTTATGTTGTATTTTACAAGTTGGATTCAACACACAGACAACTGACACGGATGTCCTCAATGCAAACAGAAAACATATAGTTAAATTAAAAAGATGGATTACTTACCACAATTGTATTCCCAATATAGTCGGAGAATGTCGATCTGAAGCTTTGCAACATATCAGAGAACATTTGAAGTGGCGTACGGCCTTCAAATAGAGGAAGACTGTCAATAGCTAGGGACAAACAATCTTTGTACCTGTTTCCCAATCGGTCTGTGAAGAAGATGTCTGGATCACTTTTACCCAATGTAAGAACCCAAGATGGAAGAGGTATAGACGAGCTTTCTTGACCAGATTTACTACCATTAAAGCATATTGAAGCCTGAACTTTCAGTCCTGCTGCTTGGATCATTTTCACCAAAGCCAAATATGCAGACCAATCATATTTTGTTGGAGCATCTCTCTCCACAATGCCCCAAAATACCTGCAAAACCACTCCATCCACACCAAGAGCCTTTAAGGCAAGTAAGCCTGCTTGAATTGCCTTGCAATGGTTTAAAGTGTTAGAAGCGGATACTGTATCTGCAGGAAGCATTACATAAAAGGGGAAGTTCTGCACAACCAAAACAAGAAGGACGAGTTAGACTCCATCTCCATCCAATGGGAAAAACCTTAACAATACTGTCAAAGTCAACATCCATATGACTTATCATTGACAGCATCTTGCCAGTCATTTTACCTGTAACAAGCATTTCATTGTTGACAAGCACAGGTTTGCAAAACAATCCCAAGAAAACCCAAATGGGAAAAGGGTAAACATTTCAAGAATTTCTCTCTAAATGTCATGGTAACTTCTACAAAACAATCACAATAATTCTCAAGTACCATGAACCTTATGGGATCCACTAATTGTTTATTATCAAAACCCACATAAATTTTTTTATGTAAAATTATCCATCTACATAAACAACTCCCTAGAAATATCTCTAACCATTTTGTGCCCATATCACATACACAAGAGATTTTAGAACCATTAACCTTTATATATTCACATTTTGAATCAGAGATTGGAAGTCAGAAAATCCTAAAAATGTGGAAAAGCATACAACATAATGCATATTTATTTACCACGGTGCAACAAGTACGACAAATTGCACAAGTCTCCATGTCTTTTCATTTTCAAAGTCAGGATCACTAAGCAAAAGCCCTTAGCAGAATCGTAAGCTTTCGGCCAAGGTTCAAAACCTATATATGTTCCTACATACATAAAAAAACGTCCAAGTTTATGTGTGTCTGTGTTTGTTTGCACATATTAATGCGTGTGTTTACATATACGTAGGATCAATATTGCTACACAGATGTATCTCGGTCTTCCAATAGTATGGGAAGCAGGTGAGTTACACCACGAACTTAATGAGTTCTATAGTACTTTGTATGACCGAGTATGTGTTAATCATCTCATAGATAAAACAGTGGATAGTGGAATATTGTCATAGTCATTTTAAGCATGTTAAAGTTGTAGCTATTCCTATTTTGCAGGAGATGGGCAAAAAAGTACAATTGGTTTGATGAGCATCTTGAGATTGGGGCAATTGCGGTGATAACACTAGTAAATAGGTTCCTCCTAAGGTGAATATATTATACTGTCGAGAGGGGATCAAATTGACGTGTTTTCCAGTACAAGTAGCTAGTGGTTCTGCTATGACTTTTTACTATTGTATGTCTGTTATAGAAGCTTTTGCCTCTGTTCAATACCTAATGACCAAAGTGAACTATAGCCGGCTAATCCAATCAGTCCATTGATGATCAGCAAGAATGGTGGCTCTATTGATGAGCTTGTGCATACTCTATGTTTATCTCCCAGATGGATTCAAAAATCCTTATGAATGAACATGGATAACGGGTGTAATTCTTTGCCCTGTGATCAAATTGGCTACTGGGCATTAAAAATTATGACTCATGCATCTGAGGCTATTCGTGTAATAGGAACTCCTTTGATTCTCTCTCTCTCTCTGGAAATCTCATAAATAAACTGTTCAACTACAGAAACTAGATTTTTAAAACCCAACATCCTCGATCAGATTTCCAAGTTTTTCAATTTTAATTTAAAAAAAGGTCTTATAGACCAGGTAGGTCTCTCTCTCTCACACACACAGAAAGGAAATCTCATAAATGAACTGTTCAACTACAGAAACTAGATTTTTAAAACCCAACATCCTTGATCAGATTTCCGAGTTTTCAATTTTAATGTGAAGAAGAGGTCCTATAGGAACATGAAGGTGTCAAAGATGTTAAAAAGTAAGCACGCACTCACATATATAGAGAGAAAGCATTTATTGGACGGAGAAACTTACCCTTTGCATTGGCATCCTGGATTTCAGAACTTTCTCCTCTGCAACAGAACTTCCAGAATGGTCCCCGTGGCTTGCTAGAGTGATTACAGTCTTCTGCATCTGTGGGGGCTTCTTTATCAAATGTGGTAATACTGGGTTCCTGAAATAGCAGACTAATTTATCTGAATCCCTTTCCATGGCTACTGCCTGGGTTTTAGATCCAGCCACGAGCCAGGAAGACCTTAACACTGGTACAGATGCTTCACCGTGTCTCCAACGGTTTGAATCAGTCCCACCCCCTCCAATTTGTGAGGGGCAGTGTAGAAAACATCCTGGAAAAATGGAAGAAGTGCCCCCCAATGCCCCGACTGCTGTGGGGGAGGAACTCATAACCACCATTCTGAATTCTGATAATCAAAACCACAGAGCTCTCACAATTTGGAAACCCTGGCCTCTCCTAAACAGTCTAAAAATGATTGAAAATCACTAATTCCAACTGAAACGCTGCAACGATGCTCTTGTCAAAGGAAGTTCTGATCACAGATTCCACAACATAAATGAAACCGCGCAGAGGATAATAGAAACCCTGCAAAGTCCTCAGAATATAAAACGCCTATAAACAAGCGAAAGGGGATGTACCCACATGTTGTTATAGCCTGATAAGCCCACTGGGAATCCCAATCATCAAATATAAAAGGAATCGGGGCAGTCTACAGACCCCACAAATCCCAAATCTGTGTATGCATTGCAGAAAAGACCAACTTAAGTAGCCAAAAGAACCACAAGCTCCCTGCATTTCGCAATGATAAAATAATTCCCTATTTTTGGTTCATCCATTGACTCGAGCTTATCCTCTTCTTCACCATTGTTTTTTCACCCAGCAGGCTTTCAAGTTCCAACATTTTTAAGAAGGCCAAAAGTGTGGGAGACGGGGGTCTCTTCCAGTGGGTCCCAGTGACAAAACAATCATGCGGATCTAAATAAAGCCAACTTTCTTACTGACAAATGTCCAACAAAGCGTGGTTCTTTGGGAAATACGCAGCAACCGATGGTCGTGTGACTTGGAACTCATTCTGTGGCTGAAAATATGAACCCACTTGTTGTCCAACTTGGCCACTGGACCTTGAATCGTGATGTGGCGTCTCTGGCATGTTGGAATTCGATGATAAGCACTATATGGCTTGCGTGGAAAGGTAGGGAATGAAAGTGTGGGAGACGGGGGTCTCTTCCAGTGGGTCCCAGTGACAAAACAATCATGCGGATCTAAATAAAGCCAACTTTCTTACTGACAAATGTCCAACAAAGCGTGGTTCTTTGGGAAATACGCAGCAACCGATGGATCGTGTGACTTGGAACTCATTCTGTGGCTGAAAATATGAATCCACTTGTTGTCCAACTTGGCCACTGGACCTTGAATCGTGATGTGGCGTCTCTGGCATGTTGAATTCGACGATAAGCACTACATGGCTTGCGTGGAAAGGAAGGGAATGAATTTAGGAAGTGGTGTGCAAACTGAAAATGTGGATATGGATAAGTCTGGGACCCAGATTTAGCTGTGAGGTGGAAGGAATGAAGAGATTGGGGACAAAAGCGTGTCGTAGTTTTTCAATCACATGAGCTTGAGCAGGAAACAGGCGTGGCGTGCTGAGGAGACGGTGGATTAATCAATAAACTATGTGCTCTGGGAACCACTTAATGACGGATGTGGATGTATGATTACTTTGACTAAACCGAACTTTCACAACTCCCAACCACTCGTTCAATGGGTTTGAAACGGAACGAATTATTATATAAGACAAATAGTAGAGTTCAACTACCACAAGCGAGAGAGAACCTACAACTACGAGACAGCGATGTTAACAGTAAACTGGACCACAATTAAACAAGCTTATACTGCCTCCTAGAATTTAGAAATGTCTGTTTTATGAATTTTATTACTCTTGAATGAATGCAAAATTACTTGTTTGTGACAATGCATCATTTTATAAATTTAAACGTGTTTTACAAGTTGGTAACACAGTCTTCCATACATGAGTGATGTTGCGTTACCAAAAACACAAAAAAAAAATATGAAAAACGAGGGCTTTTTTACATTAAGAAGACTGAAAACAGACAAGCTGCATCATTTGAGTTCTAATTGCGGATTACAATTGCTATCCAGGGAAGTTATTTCCAAATTAAACTGAATAGATGTTCAATTCCAATTTATTCCAACCTAAATATATTAATTTAATTTCACAATTATTAATACAATTATGTATTTTAACACATTTAGAACAAGTTTTAACCACAACAATAGGAGGTTAAATTATTAAGTTGAATTATAATTAATATATTTTTTCCCCGTAGAAAATTTTCCAATATATTAATATATATATAGTTTTCATTTACAAAGTCAACTCTACAAAATGATCAGTCAAAACTGAAGTAATAATTCTCCCAATACCACCAAAAATGTGTGGACTTTAGGCATAGTAAATGCATCTATCTCTCAGATGAAGGATATGTATCCATCTGATTCTATGTGAAAGTATCCGGGCCATAGCAAGAGCTCCCACACAATAGAAAAAGAGTAGCTTCTTTTACATAGAAACAAAATATATAATAGAGCTATATATGCTCGCGCCTAAGAGCTAGGGAAGATATAAAGATCAACGTATCAAAAACTGAAATCACAAAAAGAGTAATAGCTAATGTCCTTAGTAAAGTTGCAAGTTATATGAAGGACCTTCATGTCCTTCGATCCATTTGTTGTAGGTGATCAATCATTTTGGAGCTTTCAAGGCTTTTTTGGAGAGGGCATCAACTATCATATTCTGCTCTTTATATATGTGATCAAAACTGATGTTTTTGAACAACTTTTTTAAAGCCTTAATCATGTTCATCCATCCCAGAAGGGCATAAGCATTTAAGTTCCCCCTGCCATTTAGCCACTCAATTATTACTTTAGAGTCACCAAAAATATGTATCTGGTCTAGACCCAGTTGAACTGTCAATGATAAGGTCACCCATGCCCCTAAAAGTTCAGCCCTAGTATTGGTCCCAGGACCACAGTTAAAAATCCATGTGTAGCTTGTATCCTCATTAACTGTGATGACTCCCCCTGCTCCACTCAAGGTTCCATTTTCTTGAGCAGCCCCATCGAACCACCCTAGATTTTGAATAGTAAGAGGTGGAGTCTCGTGAATCCGAGGGCCCTTGCCTCTTCGGGTATCCTTTACTTCTGTAGATTTTTGAAGACCAAAAGTTTTTTGAAACACCAGTTGTATAGAAGGATTAACATTTTCAAATATTTTTTTATTTCTTTCCAGCCATAAGCACCAACAAACCAAGGCAGGTAGCGTTCTAAAGTTCCATTCATTTTTTATCCAAGTGGCATAGTAGTCTGATAGAGAGTCACCTTCCTACAAAGTATTAATCTGGAATGCAAAGTAAAGTTTTTGCCACACCTGAAGAGAGAAAGAACAATAAATGAAAAGATGTTTGACCGAATCCGGGCCACTAGAGCAGAGTAGACAAAAATTTGGTCCTTCCCAGCCCTTTTTAAGTAGATTCTCCCAAGTGAGAATTTTGTCCTCCACCGAGAGCCAAGTAAACAGTTTAATCTTCAATGCGATGTCCCATGACCCAAAATCGGTGTCTCCAACATGTTACTTGGTAACTTTGCCAAAGCTTTTGTTGTAAAGATAAATAAACATTTTTACAGAGAGGTTGCCTAAGTTATATCCTCTGGTCCAGATAAGGAGATCTTCATTGTGCTGGAGGTGAATCCCCGAATACAATAGAAAATTAACAAAGGATTCCACTCATAAGCAAGAGCTCCCGACAGTCCCAGTTATGAGCTACTTTTCCAGCGATCAATATAAAAACCCTCATGATTTTGTGCTCTGGCTTGATAGAGGTATCTAAGATTTCTATCTCGCATCATTACTAAGAGTTCCAGAGAGAGAAATGATATAGAACCATTGCCCAGAATAATGTCTTGTCCTGGAAGAATTGATTGACCGTTCCCTGGAAACCAACTCATCCAATGAGTGATGAGAGGAAGGGACTTTGTTAAGTTTTTCCATGTTTGAGAAGCCGAAGGTTGAGCTGTCATAGCCGATCTAAGCCAAGTAGTGATAGAAGTATAAGGCAAATACTTATCCTTTATTCCCTTATGCCAGATCCCTTGTTTTGTTAACACTCTCCATAAAGAATTTGCAGCTAGCGCCATGTTGAAGTGAAAAAGGTTTCTAAGTCCCCAGCCACCAAAAGACTTTGGTTTAGAGATCACCTCCCAACCGCAAAGATGATAGTGTTGAGTCACACCACCGCCAAACCAAAGGAACTCAAAAATCAGCTATCTAATTTTATTTGAAACGGATCTAGGAACTGTTACAAGGGTCATCCAATATACAAACTGTGATTCCAGAACAGATTTTATTAGAATATAACGTCCACCAATAGACAACCACCAATTACCCCAGTGACAAATTCTATTTTCAATCTTTGATATGAGCCATCTCCACTCTGCAAAAATTAACTTTTCAGTTTTTAAAAAGTATCCCATATATCTAAACCCAAGTTATATAATAATAAATCATGTATATCATCTAATACCATTTCATATTACCTGTAAAACATAAGCTTATTGTATTTGAATTTAGTTCACTAAAACACATTCCTCCAATTGCATCATTCATATCCTTATGTATTAAAGGCATTAACTTAAAAGAACCTAATTTTTTATGTCTAAGTAAACAAACTTCACAAATAATGCCAAGTAATATTAATGTTAATTTGGAGTGCTAAAGGCATTAACTTATAAGAATATATTAACCTATAATGCCAAGTAATATTAATGTTAATTTGGAGAATGATTGATATATAAAATTTAATACAACTATTATACTTATATTAAATGCATATATAACCAACTTCTTATTACACTAATTATTGTGTTTATTATTTTAATCTAATTATTAACCAATCAATATATTTAATGATTATTGTGTCTATTAGTTTAATCCAATTACTAACCCATCAATATATTTAATAATTCAAGGTAATTACTCTGGTTTCAAAATTGATAATTCAACATTCTAATTAGATTAAATTTATTTAAAATTTGGATAAGAAACATCCTAAACCTTTAATTTATTTAAAATTTGGATAGGAAACATCCTACACCTTAATTGATTTGGATGATAATTTCCGTGAGAAGGCTTCTAGGGGTTTATTTAAATTTTGGATAAGAAACATC
>ML797477.1:31124-45053 GCA_009831015.1 Picea engelmannii
GTGAGGTGCTTCCAAAGTGGTCGCTTGATGAAGATGTTCCTGTTTCTATCGGTAGGCATTGAAGGACGTGGGAAAAATTCTCCATCATTTCATCCCTCTGTCGCGTGAGAGCTTACTCAAGCAACAGACTGATAGGATCATCTGCTCCGTCATTTTTCTTTTCTTCCACCAATGAGGGTTTCTTGGGTGTGCGAGAATGATTTTAATCAAGAGAGACAAGCTCAAGACCCAACTTGCTATACTCAGACCTCGTCGGGGACATGCACTGAAAAAAATGATCAAGAGAAGCCTGCTCTGATACCACTGATCCAGATTATTTTCAGCATGAAATGAGAGCGAAGATATAATAAAGAAATGCTCAGAGATATCGCAGATATTCAATAATATAACAAAAATGTATCAGAGATGCAACCATAAACATAGATATACAGTAATACATGATTTCTATTAATGAAATAAATGTATAGAGACTGTAAAAATACAGAGTGAGAGACTCATTAGAATGGTGGCAACTTATCTTTGAGAAGAGATGTGAGGGCTACTCGCATTCGCAAGAAGTTGATTACAATGAGGCTCTGAAGGAATTTTTACAATAAATAGGAATGCCAAAAACCCTAGACATCCAAAAACCTAACCCTAGGAGATGAAGCGCCAAAAGTCATGCGGGCCCCGTTTGGGTAAGTTAGTACATCAACTTCCCGGGGTTGTAACTTTTGCATACGATCTTCGTTTTAGGCGTATGATATCCCGTTGGAAAGGTATCGTCGAGGAGATTAATTTTTGGGGCTCAATTAGGCCTTCAGATATCATTGATAATCTTGATCCCAAAAAGCCTTCGTTTAGGCCCTTAAAATGGCCCCGAAAGTTAAAAACTGCTAAAAATAGTAAATGGCCAAAATTGCTAGAAAACTGTTTTGAGCTAGTTGGAAAAGGTGGGTGGCCACCGATATCCAGTTGGATCAATATATAATATTTTTGATAGTATCCATCTTCATTGGGCCGCTAGGGATGACACTACATCAATGTCTACATTGGGATTCCCTGTAACTTCCACCAAGGAGATCGTCACAAGAGGGATCCTTCCTCCCAGTGTGTCTAGCCAAACAACTGTTTTCAATCAGTCAATTATTGTCGTTCCGACTAGCAACATTCCTTCATTGTTCGTTGGTCCCACTCAAGCTATGAGTGTAACTATATCTCTATCGTCAACAAAAAATGATTTTTTGTATGGTATGTCGTCGATGGACATGCTAAATGTGTTTTCTTCTTCTTAGGCGACGTCCCATGCACTGAGTGTCGGTCAAGGGAGAACGTCAGCTCCTTACCAAGATTTTCTTTGGGGTGGAGGTCATATTCCTCCATCATCCCCATTCATCAAGAGCAGAACTTTTCTATCTTTCATCCCTAACACCACCTAGGGCTGGGGCGCTTCCATGGGTAGCAGACCTCAATCCACTAGTATGTCCTCCACTTTGACCTCGTTTACACTGTATGGTGGGTTCAGGAGTAACCCTTTCACCTCATATGTAGTTTCGGCAAGAGGAAACCCCTTCCAAGGTTAATCTATTCCCATGCAAGGACATTTATCCTCGCAAGGGAAGTTGTTGGGGGGTACCCCTCTCTAAGGATGGTGGAATCTCACACAAGGGATGTCAAAAGGGGGAAACCCCTTTCCCAGTCAGTTTAACCCCATGCCTAGAGTTTTTCAGATGCAAGGGGTTCCTGCTGGGGGCAACCCCAGTTTTCCTTTCGGAAACTAGATGGATGGAGGTTTTCCTCTGTTCAACTAGGGTCAAAAAGGTTTTATTCCAAGCCATGGTCCTTCTGCGAACTCTTTTTGGAAACCTGGTGCCAATTAAAATCTAGGGTCCTCTTTCCAAGATGTCAGTCAATCGATTTCGCAACCTAGACTACCATTCATGGAAACACTGCATTTTCCAGACCTATCCAAGTTGATGAATGACTTTATTTTTATCATCCTGGCTAGCTGACGATCCCAACGAAGTTACCTTCAGACATACCCAAATTCAAGGGGAAGAGTGGTGAATACCCACAAGACCAGGTTACGACATTCCATTTGCGGTGTTCGTCCAATTTGTTGAATGACGACTCTATTTGCTTGCGTCTTTTCCAACGCACTCTCACTGGAGGCACTACCAAGTGGTACATAGAAATAGAAATTGAGAAATATGTGATGTTTGGTGACTTATCCATGGTGTTCCTTAACCAATTCCAAATCCATGTTTGGTATGATGTCAATACAAAACTGCTAGCCAAATTTGAACAAGACAAGGCTACGCACATTTTTGATCACATTCAAAAATGGAGGAGGTGGAAGAGCTTGATAAAGGAAAAATTTCCACCATAATTTCTCCTTGAGTGGTTCTTGAAATCCTTACTCCCATACATTTCAAAGGATGTTGTGAATTCATGAGTATTTTCGGAAGAGCAAGTGATTTTTAGGGTGCAACAATTAGAGCTTATTTATTCTCAATCTGGCATGCTCTATGAGATTATGACAGGCGTGTTGAGGTATACTCTCGACTTGGTAAAGCCAAAGTCTGTGCCACATGTTGATGACATTATGGATTCTGCACAAAGCAAGGTCACATATCTGGTCATAAACCAAATGCAGAACTTGGTTATCCAACAACCTATGGTTGGTCTGGCCCCTGGCCTGACCAACCCTGCCACCCAATCTTCAGATGTACATTTTGTGCAAACTAAGAGTCAAAAGGGTCCTCAGAATCCTGGAGACAAAAAAGGAAAGGGTAAGAAAGGTGGTGGGGGCAATAATAAAAAATATGATAAGAATGTTGAGAGGGAAAAAGATGAAAAAAGGAAGGTAAATTTCCCTTGTAAACTTTGTGGGGATGACCATCTCACACATCAATTCCCACAAATGGAAGAAGCTCAGTGCCTTATGAAGTTGAAAAAACAACAAAAATAACCCGTTGTGTTGAAAAACCCTTTCATACAAGGGTAGAACTTGCAGGGTGGTTCTTCCAACTCCAACCAACAAGGAGGCACATCAAATGCACCCCAGATAGATGGATACGATGGAGTCGTGAGAATTCTTAGTCATATGAAGCTACTAAACATCAACTTACAGACTAGGAGTCATGATTATAGTAACCCAAAGTCGACAAACAAAGGGAAAAAGGCTTCGTAAGATCAAGCACCTCTACACATAGAGAATCCTGAGAAAGAGACAATGGCATGCATACCGAAGGGTGTGTACAAACGGACAACACACAACCCTAATGCGAGAGTCACTCCCAACTATTCTATCATCGAAGAATTGGATCAAACCCCGTGTGAAATGTCTTCTTTGGAAGTACTCCACAATTTCTTTGTGCAACGCGCTGCGTTGTTGTCTTCCATAGGAGTCGTTGATTCAACTAGTCAACTCGTAATGAAGTTCAATGTTATTGATTTCAAGCCTCATATTCTCTATCATGTAGCCTTCTAGATCAATGTCATCTCTAATAATCGTATGATCCAGTGGACTATCGTTGATGAAAGGGCTTCAACATGTGTAATGTCTTTGTCTTGTTCGAACGTTATTGGTTCTCCAGAGCTTACCCCTTCTCCGACTCTCTTGATGAATTTCTATGGACGATCCTTCCGACCCAATGGTCTTATTTATTCTTGTCCGATCAAGTTGGGAGGAAAATCCATCTACATAGAGGTTGAAGTAGTCGATACGCTACTCGACTATAACTTGTTACTTGGGAGGAGTTGGTCTTATTCCTTGACAATTGTCATCTCATCGATATTTCACATCATATGCTTTCCCCATGAGGGAAGAATTGTAACTATCGACCAAGTGGCTTCCAACCTTTTTGATTTTGCGGCTAACCCGAGATTCACAGTCCTGTGGATAAAAAAACTCTTAGCCGAAAACTAAGAGTATCAGTTGTGGAATGTATCCTTCTCTCATGGGATCTTTTGATTTTTCCACACCGATTTCGTACCTTTGGTCTACCTCGTTCGACTATCAAAAGTTGAGTCCAATGGATTTCTCTTTGAGGGTCGCTTCATTTAGAACATCATATTCACATGATCTGTGGACGCTACCTTATCCGTGTGATGTGGGTCAACACCATGATGGTTGTACCTCTGTCTGTAGTTGAGGTCACTTACGAAGCTATTCAGTAGGTCACTGTGGACCCTGATCAAACTCCTTCGTTCTTAGAGGAGGAGGATCTTCTTCCGGAGCCTATTTGGGCTCAACATTATTCAAATTCCCAAGACTCTCTCGACATTGTCTTTCCCTCGGATGAAGCTATCATTGAGGCAATGATTGGAGCTGAAAGGATCTAGGAGGATATGCATCACAGATCATATTTCCTCCCTGAGATCAGTCGAATGGAAAAAGGAGAATTTAAGTCAGCTGTGAGTAGGAGTTTTGATTAGACAGTCAACCCCTTGGCTGGACAAGGTGTCTACATTGAGGGGAACATGGAAAATATCTTGGAAATTGTCCCGATTAACCTTTTGAAGAACCCTGACGTCATTGAAAATGTGTTCATTGGATCGAAGTGATCTCAAGACAATATTTGTCAGTATACGACGCTTTTTAAAGTGTTTCATGATGTATTTGCTTGGTCATATGAGGAGATGCCTATCATAGATCCCCAGGTAGTTCAACACGATATTCGAACCTATGACAATGTCAAACCGATTCGACAAAAGTTGCGACCAGTAAATCCTAGGAATGAAACAATAATCAAATTCAAGGTAGAGAAGTTGCTCAAAGCTGACTTCATCTATCCAGTTCCTTTGATGAAATGTGTTTCTAACCCAATTCTGGTTGATAAAAAACAAGGAACAATTTGAGTATGTATGGATTTCCAGGACTTAAATAAATCGTGTCCTAAATATAACTTCCCAATGCCATTTATCGATCATATTCTAGATGAGTGCACGGGGAGAGAAATATTTTCATTTATGGATGGTTTTTTGGGGTATAACCATATTGAAATCCGACTCTAAGACCAAAACAAGACAACTTTCATCTGTCCTTGGGGAACGTTTTCTTATAAGAATATGCCTTTTGGCCTTAAAAACCATGGTGCCATGTTCTAGCGGGCCATGATGTTCGCTTTCCATGATTTGAAGCACATAATGGAGGCCTATTTGGATGATCTCATGGCTCATTCACGAAAAAGAGTTGAACATTTGTTACACCTCCAGTTCCTTTGATGAAATGGATTTCTAACCTAGTTATGGTTGATAAAAAACAAGGCACAATTTACGTATGTATGGATTTCTGGGACTTAAATAAATTGTGTCCTAAAGATAACTTCCCGACGCCATTTAACATTCATATTCTAGACGAGTGCGTGAGGAGCGAAATATTTTCATTTATGGATGGTTTTTCGGGGTATAACCAGATTTAAATCTGAATGCAAGACCAAAACAAGACAACTTTCATATGTCCTTGGGAAAATTTTTCTTATAAGAAGATGCCTTTTGGCCTTAAAAACATTGGTGCCACGTTCCGGCAGGCCATGATGTTCGATTTCCATGTTTTGAAGCACATACTGGAGGCCTATTTGGATGATCTCATGGCTCATTCACGAAAAAGAGCCAAACATTTGTTACACCTCTGCCTTGTTTTTGAAAGTTGTCGTTACTACTAAATTTGATTGAATCCACATAAGTGCAGTTTTTGCATGACTTATGGATGTAGTTTGGGATTCATCATTTCGATGAAAGGAATCATGGTTGACCCCTTAAAGGTTGAGGCAATCACTCAGTTTCCTCCCGCGCATACAATCAGACAAATTCAAATCCTACAAGGAAAGGCAAATTTCCTTCGACGGTTTGTACCAAAATATGCTAATATCATGAAAGGTTTCATGCGCCTTTTGAAGAAGGGGTCCCATTTTGTTGGGATGAAGTCGCACAACGTTCTTTTGATGCATTAAATAAATCCTTGTTTTTTAATCCTTTGTTGAGTCCCCTTGACTATAATCAAGACTTTTTGTTATATTTGGAGGTAGCCGAATCCTTGATTGGCATGGTTCTGGTGCAAGAAGATGATGGGCTCCAAGAGCAGATCATCTACTAATTGAGTCGCACTTTGCTAGGTCCAGATATTAAGTACTCTCATGTAGAGAAATTGGCCTTGGCAACATTTCATGATGTCCAACGTCTTCGTCATTATATTTTGTTGCATAAGATAACCCTTGTCGCCATTTCTAATCCATTTCAATATGTTTTGACTTGGTGAATCGTCGACGGGATGTACAACAAGTGGATTGTGGTGATTCAAGAGTTTGACTAGGATTTTTCCTTTGCCAAATCTAAGTAATATTTGGTCTTCACCGAATTAATGTCAGAGTTTCCAGTTGAGAATAAGGAGGGTGAGGTCGTCGATTCATTCCCTGATGAGCACATTGTTTCCTGATGAGCACATCTTTCTCATCTCTTCATATGACCCTTGGTATAGAGATATCCTGATATATCTACAAACTTTGAAGTTCACCCCGCACTATTCACGAGATGAGCGATGATGGATTCGTCATATGGCTAAAAAATATCTCATTATTATCGACACTTTGTATCAACGAGGGGTAGATTCAATACTTTGTCGATGCCTCACCCATGAAGAGGCAGAAGTGGTTATAAATGACTGTCATGGTGGAGCATGTGGTGGTCATCTCTCATGGTTGGAAACAACCCAAAAAAATTTGCGCACCAGTTATTTTTGGCCCACGATATTTAAGTATTGTATTGAGACAGTTAAGAGATGTCATCCTTGTCAAGTTTTTACAAAGAAGATGTGTGTCCATGCTGCTCCCATGTTTCCTATCATTATTGTCGGCCCCTTCACTAAGTGGGGGGTATATTTTATGACATGCTAATCCAGGTGGATATTGGTGGCCACCCACCTATTCCAACTGGATCAAAATAGTTTTCTGGCAACTTACTAATTTTAATAGTTTTTCGGTTCCTAAACTTCCGGGGCCATTTTAAGGGCCTAAAAAACATTTTTCCACGATCAAGCACCTAAATAATATCCAAATGCTTTGATTGATCCCCCAAAACTAATCTCCTCGTCGATACCTTTCCAACGAGCTATCGTGCGCCCCAAATAGAGATCGTATGGCAAAGTTACGCCATCGGGAAGTTGATACACCAAACTACCCAAAACAGGGTCCACAAAACTGTTGGATTTTCATCTTCCAAGGTTAGGGTTTTGGATTTTGTTTATGTTAAAAATTCCTTTGGAGCCTCATTGTAACAATAATCTTCTTGTGAATGTGATTATCCATCACATCTGTTCTCAGAGATAAGATGCCACCATTATAACGAGTCTTTCACTCTGTATTTCTACAGTTTTGTGCATTTTGCTCATTAATAGAAATTGTGTATTACTGTATATTTGTGCCTCTTGTTATATATCCAATATATATCTGTTATATTATTGTCTCTCTTGCAATATCTCTGCATATTTATGTTTTATATATATTCTCTCATTTCGTTCCGAAAGTAATCTGGATCACATGCCACCCAAATTCATCTAGGGGGCATCATTACATCATAGTGGTCATGGACTACTTTTCTAAGTGGGATGAATCCATGTCGACATTCGCGAATGATGTTGAAACTGTAACGAAATTCATTTTTAATTAGGTTGTCACTAGGTATGGAGTTCCGAGGGAGATTGTCATTGATCATGGCAGTCACTTTCATAATCGCACGATGGGAAAGCTAGCATCAATACTGGGTTTTAAGTAGGAGCACTTGTCTCATTACTATCCTCAGGCTAACGGTCAGGTTGAAGCTGTAAACAAATATTTAAAAATGATATTGAGAAGAACGGTTAACTGAACTAGAACAAGTTGGCACTTGATGTTATATATGACATTATGGTCTTACCGAACCTCAGCTAAGACTGCAATCGGTTTGTCACCTTTTCAATTCGTCCATGGAGTTGAGACAGTCTTGTCGGTTGAATGTGAAATCCCTTTGCTTAAAATCGTTATCGAAATTCTCCCAGAGACGACTCAATTTGAAGAAGGTCTCATTTACCTTGAGAAACTTTATGAGCAATGTCGAGATGCGGAAATGGAAAACAAAGCACATAAGAAATGAGTCAAATCTCAGTATGACAAGTTTGTTTATCCTACAGTGTTCTCGGAAGGAGACCTTGTCTTAGTTTATGACCATGATAAGGATGCCTTGGGGGAAGGCAGGTTCAACCCCATGTGGTACGATTCATATATTGTGTGACAGGTGTTGGAGAAGGGATCTTATGAGCTAGTATATTATAAAGGGAATGCATTGTCAAAGCCCAGAAATGGGCTCTACTTTAAAAAATACTATGCTTGAGCCTCACGACTTGAGTATTGGTCTTTGTGTAAATAGTGTTTATTTTTGTACATAGCTTTACTTAGCAGTTTTGTACCTTTGTGCATTAGTGATTGTGTGCTTATGTTGTGCCGCATATGCCAGAGGATTCATAAATTTATGTTGGGTATGGGGACGGTGCCAGTTGCCATTCTCGGAACTTGTCTTTCGCAGCTTGGGTGATTTATTCGCCTACTAACCAGCTAGTGACTGTTGAAGGTGTGTGTCTCTGGGAAACTACCAACAATGTTGCCGAATTTAGTGTCATTATCGATATTTTATGAGATGCATTATCGCATGACATTCAAATCCTTCATGTGTTTTAAGATTCTCAGTTGGTGGTCTCGTAGTTGAATGGTGTATAACGGATCCGTGATTCAATATTGTTGCGTCGTTTCCTTAGGGTACGTCTTTTGGAATGATCATTTGAATTCATTACTTATGAACATGTTCCTAGGCATGCTAATATAGTAGTTGATGCCTATGCTAATTATGTTCTATATTGGCATTTATCTCATTAGTTTTATAAGAACACATTTTCGCACATGTAAATATTTGTAATTTGCATAAAATATAATGCACAAAATGGTATCCCCGAGTATCATATAAGTACAAAATGGTGCTACAAGAACATATTAAATATATGACTGAGGCCACTGAACCCTATCATAACAAAGTACGACGTTGTCCAAACACCAGAATAATCGGACCCATGGTTGGGGTACCCCCACTACATGGTGTTGCATGCCTATAGGCAAGTCGTCTATGATCACCATTGGAACATTGTGGGTCAAGGCCTCGAAGTTCATTCCCACACTCTGAAAAGTCTATGTTGGATCATCACTCGGTCCTGCCTCCTCTCGTCCTCTACAATTGTGTCATGGGACACCGGTTGGCCTTGCATGTGCTCTATCTGCAAGAAAGAAGAGTGCGACAGTATCATGGATCTCACAAAAAGACATATTATTTTCCTATATACATATGATACAAAAACTAAAAATGAAATAAAATAAAATTAAAGTTACTTATATCCTATGGCTCATTGTCGAGAGGAATGATGACGTCGATATCCTTTATGAAGTCAATCCTGGTGTAGGGGTAATCCTCGATTAAGGGAGTATTCCACTCCCACCAACCAAAAGCTTTGTCATCATATGGGTTGGATAATTTCCCCCCTCCTAGCTGAGCTATCAACTTGGTCCATCGAACCATAGTAGGCCATGGTCGCGGGTGTCCCTGTACATATTTCTTCGGGCTCATCATAGGAACCCTCTCAAAGAAAAAAGTGCACAGGACACTGTCGAAGACAAAGTTCTCAGTTTTCCCGAGCTTGCAATCTGTAAGTTGATATTTCATGCAGTTTAACATTGTCGTACTCCAGTCGAACATAGTGGGTCTCAAGAATTTGATCCCATGTTGCATTTGAGCTCGAGAATCCAAATGCAAACAATTGGATCCTATGATCCGAACCATAGTGTAAATAACAACGCAAAGGTTCAGATTGGTAATGTGTTTGATGGGAACCTAAGACCCACTCTTCTTAGTGTCATCATCACAATACTCATGGATGTAATCATTGACAGTTCTCCCACCTCCACCATGGGTTTGGAAGTTTGGTACTTCCCCTCTCCTAGACAAACCAATGATAAAGTATATGTCCTCTACGATAATTGTCAATGATTGCCTTGCAAGCATAAATTCTTCAATGTCGGGGTGCCAATAATCAATCAAGAGATTCAATAATCTTCGTTGGGCCCCCATGCCACCAATTTGAGAAAACTTATACATGCCACATTCATGTAATTCTTGTTTCGCATCATCGTCATCAAAGATCACCCGATCCACTTCTTGATGTTCACGCTCTCTTTAGTGAACAAGCATCCTACCCAATTCCAAGAGAAATTTAAGTTACATTTGTTTTTCAAAAATATCTTTGGGCATCCATGAACTTCAGTTATAACAATTGCGGATATCCACGAGTGGTGTTTCTACCATATGCGGACATCCGTGGGTGGCCTTAAGGCAACCCGCAGATGCGTAGAGTCGAATTTGAAAAAGGAGGCTTGAGCCCCATTTTTCCATGAAAATGAATGAATCAATAAATGAAATTGCAGGATAGGGTGTAGGTACTTACGTGGTCTAGGTGGCAAAGGATTTTGTTGCTCCAAGCTCCACGAATCTTCTTGGTAAATTCAAGGGTTTTTTGGTCACTTTGGTTAATTTTTGGTAAAATAGTAAAAATAACTTAGTAAATGGGTAAATATGCTAGTATTTATATCAAATTGTAAAAACCCACTTCCTATAGTGTTGATATTTTTCCAAAAATCAAACTAATGTTAGTCCCTTGTAGCTTTGTGGTTGTTTTTGTAGGTCTTAGGCTATACTTTGGACATTTTTTGTTGACTTTTCGTCGATTGGCCGAGTCTTTCAAAAGACTCTGGGCAGGCGATATTCTCATAAATGGCATTTAGTATAGGGTGCATTAACCTAAACTTTTTGCATTATCAGTTGTCATTGTCACCTAAACCTAGGGTCGACCCCATTAACAAGTGATTAAACCTTCTTCTCTGCTCAAAAGCATCGTTCTGTTGATGGTAGATCCTACCTTCCATGGAAACTTTAGTTTAGAATCTCATTGTATGTTGGAACTCATGCTACAAGATTTTCCTTTAGGCTTGGGAGTCATGTTTAGCCCCACCATGAGTTTGTGTTCAAACTTCATGCTTCTTACTCAGTCTTGTTCTGGCCATTACCCATGGGACTCCCTCCCTTATATACTACTCACAATAACATTATGGAGTCTTAGTTAAGCTCATTTCAGACTCCTTAAAATTGAAAAGATTGTCGATTGACCTTGTTTCTTTCACACTCATTAAATATATTTGAAGGAACATCTATTCGACACAAGTTTACCCCTTTTTTCAGATTGAATAGACTAATTACAAAAAAATGTCTACTCTAGTCTACTAACTAGAAGAGTTCTCCTCAGTTATTTTTAACACTTTTTTGGGATCATGAGACTAAATTTATGAAAAAGGACACTAGAGTTTCAGTTAAACTCATTTTAGACTCTTTAAACATGAAAAGATGATCAAGTGACCTTGTTTCTTTGACACTCCTAAAATGTGTTTGAAAGGACGTCTTTTCAGTATAAGTTTAACCCTTTTCTGGATTGAACATACTATTTACGAAAAATGAATACTTTAGTCAAACTTTGGCTTGAAGATTTCTCTTTGGTATTGTTTTACGCATTTTCGGGTCGAGGGAACTAAATCTACAAAAAAAAACACTAGTGGAATTCTACTTCCTAATTGAGTTGTAACTGCATTGCATTTTGATTGCTCACGCTTATATGCCTAATGTCGGCTTCAACATGTTGTTGTTGAGCCAATTTCTTATGCATTCCTATCATTTACTGTCCTTTCAATTTATGCCTTTGTGACTCGACACCTTATCCCTGGAGGAAGCATCTCCCGAGTGTCCTTATCCTGCACATGTTTTCCTTACATTGAGCATAGGTATGTTCCTTGTGCTCTGGAACTAGTTTGCTTGTCTGCGACACTCATTTCCTCCACTATACTGTACCATTATTTTATTCTTTTTCAAGATTTAATAATATGAAAAAGACAAAAAAAAATAAAAAATAAAAAGAAGAAGGGGGAAAAAGATCCATCTCTTTTGTTGGAAGCAGTCTTGTCGCCCTTGAACAAAGCACAATATTGAGTCAATGTCTCATCATTTTGGGTCTAGTGTGGCTTTAGGAGACCTTTTTCTCGTTATTGAGATTTTATCTCCCCCGGTTGGTTATTCTTCCAACCATATGGAGCATTTTTTGATGACTCCTGTATCACAAATGTATCCTAGTTTATAGTCATGCTGCCTAAGTCACATAATGTGTCGTTCTTTTTTTCAAGGGAAGTTTCAGCCTGAGTCGACCATTCTTCAGTCAAGTATCTGACCTCACATGTCGGCCTTCTTAAGTCAATCAAGTCTATCTCATCATCATCACAAATATCTATGTCTTTTACTCATGCTAGTATAGAAGCTCCCCATTGACTTCTTGTTGGTGGGCCTTCTCTTATCGAATCCGACACATTTCTATGAGAAAACCCAACTATAAGAAGAGGCCTATGCTTTTCTCTATTTTATTCAATCATGAAAAATCAAGTACAAAGAAATGGGCACTCACTATGGAGTTTCCTTTGACATTGTGGCCTGAATGGATTCTACAAAATCTCCTACCTCCTATGTTATGCTCTCAAAATACCACTCCTAGATGCTCTTCTCAACCATGGAACAAGTACAATGCTAAAGAATGGAACCATTTCTCCTCCTAGTGGCCCAATATTTAACATAATGTGATAGCCATCTATGGTTAGGGTTTTTACATCCTCAACTCTCAATTAATGATCTGGCTTTGGACCTTCTAGAACCTTCTTGAAAGTCCACACATGGCTAGCCCCACATATGAGTAATGGGGGTTGTTGTGGCATCCACTCATACCATGGTGTTCAACTTGTGGGAGGAATAACTACTGCATACGAGCTTCAATTTGTTGGGTTTTTGTTCTATTATTTACATGGCGAGTATTAGTGTCCATATTTGGGAGGTCCTTGGTTTTTGTGTCCATTTGTGGGTGGTTTTTAGGCACATGTTTTTTTCGTCGATGGTTTTCTATTTTTGGTTAAGGAATTAGGGTTGTTGACTAATCCAGGTCATTGGATTAGGGTTTTGGATGTCGTTGGCTCCTATATGTATATTGTATTATAAAAAATGTATGTTGTGAATGAATATAGAAGATGTTGGTTTTCCCGGTTTGGGTTTCCAGGGGGAAAATCTCTGTGTAATGTGTGTATTTTCCATTGTATCTTTTCTATTCTTTTATTGAAAATTTGTTTGCAGTAAATAATTGTGCAAGGTTGAAATCTACATTTGGTATCATAGCAATTATTGGCTTCAGGGGGACACCTTTATAGACAGGGATTTGGATCAGGATTGTGATAAGACTTGTTATAGTGGTAGATCTGTGGTATTGATTCTTCAAGTGAAAATAAATGGCGAGAAGTTCAAAAGTAGATATCGATAGATTTAATGGGAAATTGTTTTAGCTGTGGAAGATCAAGATGGAAGATCTATTGGTAGACAAAGATCAATGGATCACGGTGGATCTAGGTACTGCACCTATAAGAATGTCAGCAGATGAATGGAAAATTTTGGATTAGAAGGCAAAAAGTGTTGATTAATTGGGTTAGTTTCCATTGATGTCAACCCTTGAAGAAAGTCTGGTAGCGAATTTCGGTAGCACAAAGGTTTGGGTAATGGACCCAAGTTTGTTTGATGGATAATGGTATGAGTTTTGATATATTTTCAAGTAATATTATTCTATATGGATAGTACATGTCATGCCATTTCCGATGGTATCTGAAACGTCACATAACTCCTCACGGTTAGAGAGTTATGGCCATGTGAAGTTGGAGAACCCTCATGAGTCATCTAGAAGCCCCAAAAAGTCAAAGTGTTTGCAAAAGAAATTATTTAAATAATAAAGTTAATGGAGAACTCCCT